>CM076575.1:742876713-743139720 GCA_034641835.2 Pinus albicaulis
AGTAAATTTTAACCTATTGAATTAATGCATATATAAAAAAAATATTAGAAGGATAAAGGATGTTGTTTCTTTTTCTTATTCTCTAAGTATGTGTTTGCCTAATGCTTATGTATTTGCTTGCAAAAAACTTCAACATGGTTGCATGCAAAAACAAATAATTTTTTCAAATAAAAAAATTGAAAACTAATAAGCTGGGTGTGAATACGAACTGGGTGGAGTGAAATATTTAACAGTGAAATATTACGACTGAAACATTAAACACTGAAACATTATAACAGTGAAACTTTATAACAGTGAAACTTTATAACAGTGAAACTTCATAAAAAAAATTGAAAACTAATAAGCTGGGTGTGAATACGAACTGGGTGGAGTGAAATATTTAACAGTGAAATATTACGACTGAAACATTTAACACTGAAACATTAAACAGTGAAACTTTATAACAGTGAAACTTCATAACAGTGAAACTTCATAACAGTGAAACTTCATAACAGTAAAATTTTACCAGAGAAATATTTAATTTTTTCTTTTTCATTATTTATAACAGTGAAATAAAACCATTTTTGAGCATTTCATTATAAAATTAGAATAACCGTGAGGAAGTGGCTAACAGTGAAATTTCATTATAACAGTGAAACTTCATAACAGTAAATTTTTTTCTTTTTCATTATTTATAACAGTGAAATAAAACCATTTTTGAGCATTTCATTATAAAATTAGAATAACCGTGAGGCAGTGGCTGAACTACATACCCGGGTAACAGAAGAAACAGAGCCCGAGCGCGGTGGACGTAAAAGCACGAACAGAGCCCGAGCGCGGCGGATGTAACAGCACCAACAAAGCCAAGCGCGGCGGACGTAACAACACCAACAGAGCAGAGCCGAGCGTGGAGGACGTAACAGCACCAGCAGAGTCGAGCGCGGCGGACGTAACAGACCTGCAAAACTCGCGGCAAATACAAACAGAGCTCCAAAAATCGCGCGAACAATGAAAACAGTTTAATTCGCGGGAGCTTTATTTATAAAAACATAGTTCGGCCGAACTTCTTTATAAGTTCGGCCGAACTCCTGTTGCCGGTTTTCCAAACCTCCGGCAAAAATTCTGTTTGCTGCGCCGTCACTGTGCCGTCAATCTAAACGGACTCAAAATTTCGGCCGAACTCTTTACGAAAGTTCGGCCGAACTTTATAAAATGTTCGGCCGAACTATTGCCGAAAAAAAATTTCTGCCCCCGATTCTCACAAAAGTGTAACCCAGCTTCACGTTTCCGCCCATTATCAAAACATTTGAAAGTCCCTTAAATACATCATACACATACAAGGGAGAGTCATGGTCATAGAACTCAAGATAATAATACATTCCCCCATAACATGTCCATAATGTGTGTGGGGATTCTTAAGGCCACTAGAAGTAAAGGAAAGGTCCACAATTTAGTAACTGTGAGCCTACAAGATACCCATAATAGGAGGTTTTTGATAAGGAACATAAACTCCATTACTCTAGCATTGGAGTTGTTGTTATCATTGTCTTTAAGCAATACATATTATACATGCATATTGTTTATTGACCATGAAATATATGAGATATTTAAGAGAAAATCACACAAGGAAATCCATAAAATGAGTCAAAGAGCTCGGTGGTTCATGTGGTCCCACACCAAATACTGTTTTAGACCAATAGATATAGTTGCCACTAACAAAATACCTTGTGGAACAACTCATTTGCTTGAAATATCTACAAGATCAACATGCTTTCATCAATTCATCACCCTTAAATGGGTGTCACAGCCTTACCCACATGCAAAACAACAAACATAAAACCATTGATATAGTGGCCCCATGAACATACTAACAATCATGATCTAGTAACCATATTAGTACCATAAAGTCACCCACAACATTCACTCCATCCAATAGCTTGAAATATCTACGAGATCAACATGCTTTGATCAATTCATCACCCTTAAATGGGTGTCAGAGCCTTATCCACATGCAAAACAACAACTATAAAACCATTGATATAGTGGCCCCATGA
Source organism: Pinus albicaulis (assembly GCA_034641835.2). Lineage (NCBI taxonomy): Eukaryota > Viridiplantae > Streptophyta > Pinopsida > Pinales > Pinaceae > Pinus > Pinus albicaulis. The sequence continues at coordinate 742,878,747 of CM076575.1, forward strand.
ACATACTAATAATCATGATCTAGCAACCATATTAGTACCATAAAGTCACCCACAACATACACTCCATCTAATAAATTCTTTGGAGGAATCTTAATTTTACTCTACACCTAACCACAACCACCACCTCACTTTTTCTAGCCAATGACAAGTTTCTTGTGCCTTGTGGGAAAAACCTTATTGAGGTTTGAGGTAGGGGATGTATAGGTGGGATGAAGACTCAAAAGACCTTTCTTTGTTCCCATTTGTCATCCATTAATGATTTGCTTAAGCATATTTCCCTTGGACATATTCTTTATAACAAGTTGTAAGAAAGAGATTTTGAAAAGTGCTTTTCAAAATAAATAGGTATAAAATATACTTTTTGAAAGTCAACATGTCAAAGATATACACATGAATACTAGAGAAATGATGACATTTAATTTTATATATATATATATATATATGATTAAAAAAATAAAATTTATTAAAAGATATATTCTCATTAATATTATGTTTCATTAAAAAAAACAATATTACTTAAAACTCTCTTTACTGAAATGTCAAGTGATTTGCGATATTAATACTAACATAAATATCATAACTATAATAATATCTATTAACTATTAAAAATATCAATCTCTTCTATATTAAAAATATATATTTTATACTAAAATTAAAAAAATCTTAAAATATAAAAATATAAATATATAACATAGTGGTCTAACGAGACGGAGGAATTGCCTAGACGGCCAAAATTGGCCTGAACCCAAGCCAAAAAAATTTAAGAAATCTTACAATAACAGTGTTTGAATCATGATTTTGATGGTGGAAATGGATTCAGCACTATCAAAAACCTCTAGGGCACCCAAAATATTAAAGTTTGATAGTTATAACTTGGATTTACAAAAATCCCTGCCAGATTTTCTTAAAATCTTACCGGAATTTCCATGATTTTCAGGGCAAAAAAGTAGTCTAGTTAGACTACGACTATAACAAATATAAATATTAACCTACCACTCTAAATAATAAATAATAAATAATATAAATAATTTACCGCTAACCATTGAAATTAACTTTTTGGATGATTATGATCCAATAGATTCTAATTTTATCATTTATTATTCATATAAATGAATAGACACTTTTGTTGGTCAATAATTTTCATTGATGGAATATAAGCTCTCTTGATGAGCTCTCTTAATGGAAAATTGATAGATGCTGCACTATGACATATGATGACATACATGTGCACTATCATAATATGATGGCATGATGCTATACTATCATGATGACATGGAAGACACACCATGATGAAGAAGCTCTAATGATCTCTTACTGTCCCAATCACCTTCTGCACTAAAATTTCATGAACAGACACAAAGAAAAATAAATTTAGACACCTTGGAGGCATCCTTTCACAATGAATCCTAGACCATATTAAAGAGGTTTTTTCCCTCTTTCCAACTAGCTCTTACTTGCCCTCAAACTGCTAGTGGTTGAAGATATCGATTTTTTAATATTATATATCCCTATTTTTTATCTAGCCCACGTACACTTCACACTTATGTTTGCCTAATTCTTAAGACATGTCTCTTCATCTTTCTAGCATAGAATTCCTATATATATACATTTCAATTCCTCATTTTTCAAAAAAATATTCGGTCATCAAGCACACAACAGACATTTAATTCACATCTCGTGAATTTATAAGCACAAAGGAAAGGAAGTATATAAATGGTGGGTTATTCTTCGTTGGTGGATCATCTTGAGTGTCTCGGACCTCCTACAGTGATTCTGGAGTGGCTCAGACTACCTACAATGATTCTATAGTGGCTCACAGTGGCTCAGACTACCTACAGTGATTCTGTAGTGGCTCACAGTGGCTCTCTTTGGTGTGGCTCGGACTTCCTACAGAAAATTTGTTTGGTAGTGGCTCGGTCTTCCTATTGCAGTGCAGTGATCTGTCAAATAGTGGTTCAGAACCTTGTGAAGAAAATCAGACCTACTGTGGCTCGTTTTTAAAGACTGCAGGACAGAGCTTCAGACCAGTGAAATAAGGGCTTGGACCTATTAATTACACCCTCCATACCTCATAATTGTGTTATATAGCTCGGACAAGCACTTGACCAGGGTTATAAAACTTCAGACCTCACTACAGAATTTCAAAACAGTGAACCTGAAGTGTAAATTAGTGTTTCTTCTGAGCTCGGACAGAACACATCAGTGGTGTTGACCAGTGCTTCTTTGGATCTCGGATAGGACAAATCTGTGGAGGATTGGAGATACAACTGTGGAAATCTCGGTGTAATAAATCCGTGGTGATACAACTGTGGAATGATCACATAACGGTGGTTCATCATCATTTCAGTGATCAGAGTTTTTCTGTGGACAGCTAGTGGAGGCATGAACTGTCAACAGTAAAGCTTGAAGTGATAGATGGAGGCATGTACAAGTTAAAAACTTGAAGATCTTGGATAGTGGAGAAGTTAGTGGTTTGACAGTGGAGTTTTGGATAGTAAAGAATATTCAGTGAACAAATTGGAAGTCTGGAACAGACTTGTGGATAAACTGATGTAAGTTACTTATTCATTCTATTTATTAAAAGTTGAAGGATTGGTGTCCTAGGGGTTGGTGCCTCTAAACACAAGGTTGGAGCCTTGAGAAGTATAGGGTCAAAGCCCTAGAGGTCGGAGCCTTACCAAAGTCCAAGTTGGTGCTTGGCAACAGGTTGGTGCCTGTTTCATTAAAAGGGTTGGTGCCCTTCACTCATCTATTGTATACTATTATTAAAAAAAGGGATTGAAGTTCTTATTAATCCTTAATATCATTATTATACACCTCTCTATCTTTAATTGTGAAGAATCTAACTGGCAATAATTAACAATTGAAAAGAAATACTCATTCACCCCCCTCTCAGTATTTCCAACAACTTTAACATCTTCAAAATCATGCATTTTTCAAGAATTTCTTAAATATGATTTAAAATCATATATCCTTTTTAAAGTTTATTTTAAAAAATTTACAAATTAATTTGGAAAATAGTGGAAATTTCAGCAAAGATTATAACAAAGTTTAATAGAAATTTTTGAATATCTAGATTACAACTATCAAACTTCAGAATTTTTGGCGTCTTAAAAATTTTTGATGGTGTTGGATCCATTTTTAACATAAAAATAAATTCAAACACCTCAATTTTTAATTTTTTGAAAAAAAATTCACTTGATTCTTGAAAAAAAAACTACAATCAAGCTTAAGCAAAATCTGTGATTTAGGTAAATAACCTTTTTCTAATAATAAACTTTAATGTAACATCTCCAAAACCATGTATTATTTATAAAGTGAATTTTAATGTGTAAATAGCAAGCCATATAAAGTGAATTTTAATGTGTAAATAACAAGCCATTTAGATTCAATTGGAAGAATGAAACGGCCTTTCCCACGCTAGCGTTTTGCTGTTCTGGAAATCAATTTTCCATGATCTTGAACCGCCTTTCCCACCGTAGCTTTTTTATGAAATCAAATTTCAAGAATCTTGATGGCCAAGAATTCTTAAAACATGACCGTTGTCTAAAGATAAGATCGAGAGAGAAAACATGGCATGTCGTTTTATATATATAAAGATACAGTGAAATTAACGTTTATTCTATGTCTTATGTTTTACTTTGATGTTCTCCGTGTGTGTTGTGTTATGATTGAATAGGTGGAGCGCTCTTTTTTTTTCTATCTCTGTGTATGTTCTTAGTGGGATATGCCGGTTATTTTGTCTGTGTGTGCTGCCTTTGTTGTGGTTAATTTTTTTTATCTTTGTGATGCTTGTGTTATTGTTTTTACATGTGATTTGTGTGTGAAATTAACCACCTGGGACGTGCCAGCCCAAAACAGAGAGGAAAATTTTCTGAAACAGAGGATTTCGGTGAAACAATGAGGTGTCGGAGATCTATGCATTAATTTAATCATATTATTGAATATTCTTTAAATTTTCTGGGTTTGGTTTCAACAATGCATTTTTTATTTATATATGTTTCTGCATTAATAATTCTTTATTTGTTTTTAATTTCTTGATTCCAGCTTTAAGAGCAGAGCATTGATCAGGGTGCAAAGCGCTGAGTGAATAATACTACGAAGCCATATGTCGTGATGTTTGTCGATTTAATTTCTTTGTGGAATATTTGTGAACAAATATTTACTAATTATTTTCAAAATTGATATAATTGCTTTGTTTGTTCAGCGAATTTGTTGAGTATTCGGTGTGGAGAGCTTCGTGTGCAAAGGATTCGGAGAGCACTGCTGCTCTGAAGCAATATCAGGTGCATTCTAGAGACTTTATTGTACTGTGATACTTATCTATTTGCCTATTAGATTTAGAATTGTTGCCGAACTTCACAAAAACAATGACTCTTTTATCTTTTAAATTTCTGCTTAAGAGAACATTGGACTTGGAATTTTTGTTGAACTTAAAAAAATAAGCAGTTCCTTTAAATTTCTGATCAAGTGAATATAGAGGAATAGGGATAAAGATTAGTATCATGATGTGAATTATTCGTGAAATCAATTAATAAATCAGACATAAGTTTATTGCGTGATTCCTTTCTACATCATTAGACTCCAAAGGGATTTGCATCCTTTCTAAACAAACACTAAGTTAAAGAAAAGCTAAGCTCGATGTTTTGAAATTCAAGAAAGTATCCACGTTCAGAGTCACAGTAGGGTAGGACCATTTATCTAGATATGGGAGCGCGAGATAGGGCCTGGAAATTGTCTCTTGTTGTCCACTTAGTCTCCCACTCGTGAGGTCTTTTGCGTTATTTGTTGCATTAAATTAGTGAATTAGAATTATAATCTTGCAACTCCCCAGGTCCCGAGGTTATGTTTTTGTAAATTATGGATTGTTGTTCTCTTGAATTAGTATATTTATGTGAGGGTTTGTAAATTATGGACGGTTGCTCTCTTATGTGAGGGTTTTTGGGTATATGGGCAGATATGATGATTTTAGACAATTTGGAAGGGATGGTTGCTTAATAAGCGGTGGTTTTGTTTTCTTTTCCAGTTCTGTGGACATTTATGTAGCTGAAATTTATGTTTCTCTTTAATTTATATTTACGCCGGAGGCGTTTACATTTATGTAGCTGAAATTTATGTTTCTCTTTAATTTATATTTACGCCGGAGGCGTTTTCTTTGCGGGCTTGGGGTGAGCAAACACTGTTCACCCCAGCAAATGAAAAGGTGTTTTCCTATCACGCATGGAACCAACCACATTTTGCCACGTGTACAGTCAGGCTCGACAGCGGGGCATCTGCAAGGTAACAGGACGAGGAACTGCTGCGGAAGAAGGCTGCGGCACAGGAGCAACTGGAATTGCACAAGCTCCTGCATTTTTCGACTGTGGAGACGTTTGCTTCAGGCTTCAGGTAGTCGTTCGGATAGTAATCCACGCGGTCAAGGCTCATGAAATGCTGAGCTGCTGATGGCCGGCTGCACGTCGGCTCGCCCTGACTGCTATAACATCCCTGCGTCACATCCAAGTTCTGGATTTGATTGAATTCGTCCTCTGTTCCGGAGCCCGGGCAGCTGCACTGGCCATTGTCACAGATGCCGTAAGGCCCGCAGACTGTGGGCAGTATGCAATTCTTATTAGATGGGTCCAGTTCCCAGTCCGTGCTCCAGTCTTTGACATCATTCTGTCCAGGCTTCGGAGAGAGCCGGTAGACGAATCCCTATTCTTCTTTACAACTTCCCCGACCCACAATGCTTTCACCATGTCACAGCACCTGATTAAATAATGAACTTGCTTGTGCAATCTAAAAGTATCCAGGAGTCTGAATGTGTCGCGACAATTTTCAACGCGGTGGCTGGATTTGGTTTCTCCTCTATATGCCGAGGACAGATATAGTACGGTGGAGAGTCTGCAGTATTTCTATGTGGGATGGAATGGAAAGGGAAGGAAAAACATTATTTCTATGTAGGATGGAATGGAAAGTGAAGGAAAAACATTAGAAGAAGTTAATGACCATCCCCCACCTTGTATGGCGGTGGCGGTGCAAAGGTAACGCCGAGGGCGTGAAAGAGAGGGTTGAGGGCTGATTTAAAAATGTCCCGTGGAGGAGATCTCTACAGTTTCTGCCTACAAATCTCTATAGATTCAGTCTAACCATGGGTGATTTTAATTTTGTTTTTTTGAAATTGGATGATAGCCTAATGGTGCAAATTTACATAAGAATGTGATTTTATTGTTAATTGAAATATATATTTAATATATTAAAATTATATAAATTTTATAACTCAAATTTGAAATCTATCTAATTTTAAATAAAATTAACATATTAAAAAATATTTAAAAATTAAAACACAGCTTGATTAACTCCAACCCTACCATGTAACATGTTTATGTCAGCAATATTAGTTGAGGGGATCATCACTTCCCCTATTATAACCATGTTGATGTCAGCCATTCAAGTTGGGGGAGTGATGAACAATGTCACATTGTGTGTGACACGTTGATTTTAATAATACAAATTAGTTTATAAAGGGGATGTGGCATGCTAATGATAATCCAATTAACACATTCACATTATAGTTCATATAATAACATATACATTTTGTTGGTATTTCAGGTTAGTTTATTGGTATGAAATCTTTATGTAATTTTTTGGGTATTGTAATTGTGATTTTTTTTATTTTTTTGGTGTCAAAAAATTATGGAAAATTTTGAGATGAAATTTTGATTTGTATTATTTAAATTTATTTTTAATTGGATATGTGAATTCAATATCTTAAAAAATCTTAGCCCATTTCAATTTTGCAAAAATTACTCATTAAATTTATAATTTCAATAAATTTTTACCAAAAACTTTTAGAAAATCTCATTAAAAACAACTTAATATTTTTTTTTACAGTCCCTAAAAATAAGTTGATGACACTTTATTAAATAAAGTACCTACAACTTCAAGCGACTCTATCAATGTGAAAAAACATTTGGCGAAGTGGCCTACCGACATCGAAGTTTGGGTGTATAGAGTATCAAACTGTCAAATATCATTTATGTACACTGCAACGCGTTTCTGACTATTTTTACGCCGGAGGCATTTTCTTTGCGGGCTTGGGGTGAGAAAACACTGTTCACCCCAGCGAATGAAAAGGTGTTTTCCTATCGCGCATGGAACCAATTAGATTTTGCCACGTGTACGGCCCTTCACAGTCGAGGGGGGCGTTGTTTTGCGAGATCTGTTAGACGCGACCAGTAAGGCAGGTTTAACATTCCCCACCTCCACTTCGTGGGATGGAGTGTTGGTAGCGGGGTCTGAGCACCGGTTCTGTGCGCGCTCGTTAACAATGATCGATTTCGGAAGGGTTCCGTTTCTTCTTGGCTAACACGGTATGTGTTTCAGGTTTTTGATAATTTCTTGGTTTCAGGCGATGACGCATGGGTTTCATAGTTATCCTTTTTCAGGGTTTTAAGCAACTTACTAACTGTGTGCATACCTTGACGTCAATTATTTGAACAGAAATGGCCTCTGTAGCTTCTGCAAAGAGTAACGTCATGAAATCGGTAATTCCAACCGTCAAGAAATGATTGTTGCCTTCGGCCCGTCCAGGAGATTCCGCTGCCTTTGTAATGTGTCGGGGCTTGTCAACGGCTGCAGCGAAATACAGGCCCGAGGACGATTCGTCGATTCAAGATGACAGACAAAGGCGCCAGGCTCCGGAAATTTGCCGCGGGGGTTTGCCTAATATATTCATCAACTATGATAATAGAGTCACAAAATTGTGGCATTAATAAAAAAAATTTAAGCATCTCAAAGCACTTAATTTGTAATATTTCTCTGAAAAAAAACATTTTAACATTTTATTAAATGAAAAATCATTAAGCATATTGTAATATTTTTTGAGAAAAAATTTATTAAAAGAAAATTCAATTCCATATTCAAAATGTGAAAAACTAGAAAATAAAAATCACTTCCAAATTCAAAATGTGGAGTGTTATATAAATATTAATTACTTCCAAATTCAACATGTGGAGTGTTATATAAATATTATAATGGGAAAATTTTAAGTATAAGTTTTTATTAAAAAAATTATTTCCAAATTTAAAATATAAATTTTTTTGATAACTTCTCTGATTTATTTAAAATATATGCATAAAATATCGATGTGGCTTCACGCTTGTAGTTGTTGTCGTTCAAAATCCTCATATTCACATAATTTTATTCCAAAGTCATTTTCATATTTACATAGACACAAATTCAAGACATTTTCATATTTACATAGACAGTTTATATTACCTAGCTAGGGATAACACAAAAAAAAAATATGTTTGAGAGTTTACAATCCAATATTCCATATGTCACAAACTTTTAATTTTCATTAAATTGCTTCCCTTACATATCTACCGCCCCAGCGTTCCTTTGCGCCCCTTGGTGCAATTGCTAGTAATAGACTTGTTCCAAGTTCTATTGAACTTTAATTTAGCCATTAAACTTTCTAAGTGGTGTCTGAACTTTATTGAGTTGAGTTTTTTTGTCTTTCCATTGGACTTGTATTTGCTACTTACCATGAAGTGTGTAACCCTAAGTGACATTTTCTTTTACTCATATTTTTCTAGACATTTTTTCCAATTCATATTCAAGCTATATTCTTCCAGCCAACGGCCAGCAAACCCTGACAACCACCTTGTAGCAAATGTGATGTTCTTCTTATTGATGCCTAGGTGAAGTGTACTAACTAAACTAGCTGAATTATATATATATATATATATATATATATATTAAATCCCAAGTGATAGTTGAGTAAGATTAAATTTACAGCCAATGATTTTTGGTTCCGTTTCCTTTTCCAAATCAGAGTTCGTTTATGCAATGGAGATTCTTGTTTCGGATTTTTCCATCATAGAAATAAATTTTTATGTGAAGCTAAGTTCACAGTCTGTCCATCCTATCGCTGGGACTCTAATCCTATCGCTGGGACTCTAAATTCATATATATATTATATGAAATATTGGTGGTGTGCTAAGTGGGATCAGGTTATATTTCAAAGTTTAAACAAATAGATTAAAGATTGAACGAATAAATACGAAGTTACACATTTGGATTGGTTTAAATTAAATTACGCTTAATAAAATATATCAATTTATGTGTTGTCGTCTATTGACTTGGAAAGTAGGGTCGTCCTCTGGCGGTACATTAGAAAATATGAACATCGATCCAATTTGTTGGATGGTACGAAGGGGAAAGCATTTATGGGCCGATGGACTGAGAAATAAGCCTCGCCGTACGAAGGTATATTTCCCATACACGAAAATCGAACCCATGACCAACGTTAAAGGCTACGAGGTTTACGGTTTTGTGATATCATTAAATCAAGAGTTGATTTATTTTATATGATGTGGACTGTGTGGCAGGTCACCACTTACATCTGTCCAATTTTTTTTTCCTTGTGAGAAAAATATGCCTTTACTCCACTCCCATTTTCACGCAGATGGTGGTTTCTGTGAGGAAAATATGTTTTTAATTAATTTTAAATAATAAAAATATTAAATAATTTTGTGCAAATAAATTTTATATAGGTATTTTAAATAATATTTAATTTGTATATTTATTTTATGAGATGTGAATAGGTATATACTTTTCTGACTAACTCATAATCAACTATGAGTTAGTGATAATGTTAATTTTGAAATCAACCAATTGCTTAGTTTTTCTAAGTGAAGGGTTTTATAATCATAACTAAATATTTCGTCTATGTAGATAATAAGTAATATTTAACACTATGAATTTAGTGAGTGACTTTTAGAACTAGGCTTTGATTGGGGTCTCATAAAGTGTTAGTTTCTCAAGACGATAAAGGACTAAGCGGGTAAGTACTATTGAGTTATGGGAAAACTATCAATAAGGTGTCTAGACTTTTATCTAGATATGAGAGCCCAAGAAACTCTTAGAAATTGCTTCTTGTCGCTTAGCCTCTACTTGTAAGGTTTTTTATGCTATTTGTTGCATCAAATTATTGAATCAAAATTATAATATTGCAACTCCTTAGGTCTAGAGGTTATGTATTTGTAAATTATGGACTCTTGTTCACTTGAATCATAATATTTATGTGAGGGTTTTTGGGTGTATGGGCAGACATGATGATTTTAGACAATTTGGAAGTAGTGTTTTTTTAAACTGGAGCTATTGATATTTGTTTATGTTTTCTTTTCCAAATCGCTAGACATTTATGCACCATAAATTCCTATTTCTCTTTAATTGAAATGATAAATACTTTAAATAGAGAGTTCTTTAATTGACTACGACATATCCTTTATATAGAGAGTTCTTTAATTGACTACGGCAAATCCTTTATATAGAGAGTTATATTAGACTTGCTCTGAGTGCTATTGAATTTTAGGTGGTAGGATTAAAAAACTTATATGGAGTTCAGTTTTTGGTCTCTCCTTTGGGCTTGTATCTGCTGGACATTTTTGTAAGTAGAAGCGGTGGTTGCATATGATTAAATTTACAACAAGTGATATGTGGTTTTGTTTCATTTCTTCTGTTGGTTTATGTAGTGGAGATTCATGTTTCTCTTATTTGAATATCTCAAACCTCCATATAGAGCTGTGTAAGAGAATTTTCCCTAAGTTCTAGTGAACTTCAACTTCAGGCCCACCATTAGACTTGTAGGTGTTAGGATTTTTCCATTATAGAGAAAATTTTATGTGGAGCTGAGTTTGTGGTTCGTGCAACGAGCTTCTATCTCTTGGACTCAAGTTCATATATTTGTTTTATGAAATATGGGTGGTGCACTCAGTGGGATCAACTTATATTTCACTCGTATTTAATAGATTTAGATTTGAATAAATAAATACAAATTTTACACATTTACATTGGTAAGGTTGTACTCTAGCCAGCCACTAAACATAGTACATTATAAGGTATGAAAATTGACCCACTTTTCTAGATGTAAGAAGGTATATTTCGTCATTCATGAAAATCGAACCCATGACCACTTTTAAATGCCAAGAGGTTATTAAAACAAGAGTCAATTTATTTTATCTCATTTGATGTGGATGGTGGGCCTAGTCATTATACCCATGGAAAGTTTTCTTTACCATGAGGAAATTTGAAAATATGTCTTTACTCCCAATCCCACCTAAATGGTGGGTCTTGGTGATATCAATTAACTATTGGGTGTGGATGGCGGGGCATCACCACTGACACCTATTCAAAGTCTTTTTTCCACCAAGGAAAATATGCCTTTACCCTCAATCCCATGTGGATGGTGGATCCACTTGACACGTATATCTTGACTTTTTTTGAGATAGAATATGAATTTGATGTGGCCAAGTATTTATTGTGCTCCATATTTGTAATAATTAAATAATTTCAACATACCTAAAAGTCTCTAATTTATTGATGATGATGATGATGGTTAACGTCCACTGAGACCAATATTTGGTCTATCAAACCTAAAGAAAAGAGTTATTTAGTTTGATTTAAGATTTTATTCCTATGCTTGAAGTGCTTGGAGAGAAGCCTCCCGAGCTCACTATAATTTTGACATCTTAAAAGGCTAGAAAGGTCAGTATTGCAACAAAAATTACGAGGAATAAAGAAAAACCAAATAAATACCTATATAGTAAATTGATGTAATTAAATTAATGTTAATAATAATTTTTTCATTTAATATCAATAATATAATAATTTATTAATATTATCAATTAATTATAATTTTTTCTCAAAAATATAAATAATAGTGTTAATAATAAAATAATAATAATATTATTATTATTATTAATATACTATTGGTATTGGTATGATTTTTTTCCAAAAAAATAGAATTATAAATATGATGAGTAAAATATTCATTTCCTCAATTAATTTTGATATCTACTTAAAAACTTTTTATTATATTAAAATTATTATTATAAATAAATTAAACACAAATAAATACATATAATGTAGCATATATATAGAATTTTTTATTTTTTAATTGGTCAAATGACATGCTTAACTTTTGACCATACCAACTATTAAGAGACTAGATTTTATCTCGTATGTTTCAAACATATAACTTTGATATTAAAGAAAAGAGCACCATCACAACTTTGATATTAAAAAGAAGTACACCCATCACCATTTATTTTGGGCGGAATTTACATATTTGATTAGAAATATAAATTAAGACAAACTTATTTTATTATTTTATAAATTTGAATTTATTATATTTTAAAAAATTCTATATTTTATATGAATATATGTTAATAATAATTTAATTTATTTATCTAAATATTAATATTATTTAATTAATTAAATTTAAAAATTTAATTTTTTTATCTAATTAACTATTATTAATATTATTTAATTAATTAAATTTTAAAATTTAATTTTTTATCTAATTAACTATTATTAATATTATTTAATTAATTAAATATATTTAAATATTATATAATTAATTTAATTTAAAATTTTAATTTTTTATCTAATTAACTATTATTAATATTGTTTAATTAATTAAATTTAAAAATTTAATTTTTTTATCTAATTAACTATTATTAATATTATTTAATTAATTAAATATATTTAATTAATTAAATATATTTAATTATTAATTAATTAGTACTATTATTTAATTAATTAAATACGTAAATTTTTAAAATTAAAGTTCACTCTTTAAAATTAGTTTTAAATTAAAATAATAATAATAATAATAATAATAATTAATTAATTAATTTGAAAAAAAAAATTAAAAGAATTTTTTTAACCTGCATGGATCCGTATATTTATTTTACTTTTAAGTAAACACGAGTAAATATTTCATGGATGGGGACGGTAAATAGTATTTTAACACTATGAACTAGTTAGGTAACTTTTTGAACTATGCATTGACTCAAGTCTCATAAAGTGTTGGTCTTATTCGATGATGTCTTAACAGGAAAAGGAACTAAGTAGGTGAATTTATTATTGAGATATGGAAAAACTATTCTTTTTCCTAATGTTGTCGTGGCTTAGAATAATCGAATGGAAAGCTTCAATTTCCAGGTACCTACTGGCTAATGCGAAGCTTACGTGCATGGGAGATGACGAGAATGCGGAGATGAATGATCCGACATCACAGTAAATCAAGAAAATGGAGGGTTCATCAACACGAATGGAAGAGATATAGGGTAATCATTCACCTACAACATCCAGTTCTAGGTAGCCTTGTCATAATGTTCTATATCCTTTCTCGCCAACATCCAGTTCCAGGTAGCTTTGTCATAATATTCTATATCTTTTCTCACCTTTTCTAGAGCAAGCGACTTCATACCTTCGAAATAGATTATACAATTTAGTTCTTTATTGAATAATCATAGTTATAGTTATAAGTTACAAGAGTATGTGATGTACGTTATACCCTCTGCCACAATTTTCCATGATCTATTAAGGTGATATACCCTTTGTCTAAATTGTGCCAATTCGAGTCTTAGGTTTACTGATTGAATCGATGGGAGTATCAAATGAAGGGTTCTTCAACACTAATGGAAGTGAAGCAGTGATTAAGAATTCGCCTACGGCATCCAGTTCCAGGGTTCCAGGTAGCCTTGCTCTCCTTTTCTTGAGCAACCGACTTCGTACGTTTGAGCAACCGATTTCGTACCTCTGAAATAGATGATTAACATATGAAATATTAAACACTGGTGAGCTTATACATTGTAGTTCCATATTCAATGATCATAGTTATAGGCTACAAGAGTAATGGTTGTTGTATTCAATGATCATAGTTATAGGCTACAAGAGTAATGGTTGTTGTTTAGGATGTGATGTACATTATTTCCATAATCTATTTAGGTGATATACCCTCTGCATAAATTAATTTGAGTCATAGGTTCACTGACGGAATCGATGAAATAAAGGGAATCGATGGGACTAGAGCTTCACATGGGGCGAAACTTCACAAGGGGCAGAACTTAACAGATTAGTGATAATAAGATACCCTTCTTGTAGCAGATGTATACATGTCATAGGTAATAGTACCATTCTTTCACCAGTAGCAAGTTGAACCTAATTAAACAGAGTAATAGATTTTTCCATATTACACATATTACACAAAAGAGGAGTTTCTACATAGTTAGGATAGTGTAACCAATTCAGTATCAACTTCAATAAGAGTGAATACCAATGGTAAACATACTTAATGGGTACTAGTAGATATCAGTAATATAAATACCACTATTTATAGGCTACAACTGTAACCCTTACCTATTGCACACATTCAAGCTCCTGATTAACCAGTAAGAGCTTCTACGTGTTGCTTGCTCATTGATTAGTACAACTCGTCTTTCTAGGTGGTAGGATTTCCACGGTCATAACATAAATATTGTAATATCCCATAAGGGAAAATGCAGTGATACTGAAACACAATATAAGAACTGAAACTAAGTAAACAATAAATCTAAAGACAACATCAGAATATACAGAGAAGCCAAGCCTTTTTATTATATGGAGAGGATTCAGTTACACAAGTACAAAATGTGAGTAGATCTAGCCAAGGAGATGGCCTAGACTCACCCTGCAATGATGCTACAACTAGCACTGCGTAACTGGTGAGCTTACAGGAAGCAATAATGCGTTGTCCCTTCTACTGTTGATATACATGAAACTGCTACAAAAGGAAATGCAGATCTAGGGAGCTTAGGAGCTCTGACGATGCCGAGATTCAAGATCTGGCCTATGTGATGGGAACCCAAGATAACCCAAAAAGGATTTTCCAGATCTACAACTTTGGAAAAACACCCTCCTAGGGTTTGGTCCTTTGACTATTGGGTTATATCGATCTGAAGCTAGATCTGATCCAAAGATGGTTGCAATATGTTCTAGAAACAGATCTGAGCTTTGAGGGTTGATCCCTCCTTCAGATCTACAAGCTAGGAGGTTGAGATCTTGTCTCCTCTTCTTCCTCCTTCAAGTTGTAGCAACTGAATATGCAACTGCTACAGAAACTGTGTTGTACAAGACGGAGAGGCTCTATGCCTGCTGAAATGTGCTGCAATAACTTCCAGGTTGATGGAAATAGTGATGGCAAGGTGAGAGGATGATCCCTCACAGGATTACTAGCTGAAATGCAAGCAACTTCCTTCCTCCTTTGGATCTGCAATGATGGACTGTGCAATCCTTGATGGGACTGCTGCTGATAGGAGGTCAATAATGTTTGGCCTGATGCCAGATCTAAAATGAAGCCCTGGGAATGCTGATATTCAAGCCCAAGGTGATAGGAATAATTCTACACTGGTTATCCAGCTGAAATATCGAAGACAACCTCCACCTTCCAAACTGATCTTCCGAAATTGTGTAATTCCTAAAGGTAGATGTTCTGCAGATGATGGAAATGATAAATGGAACCAATGCCTGATGTATAATGAAGTACAACCCTCTTTCCAGAGCTACTCAAAGAAAGAGGAGGATTCTCGACCAGGAACACCCTGTGCTAAACAACACTTGCAACCTCAGCTAAATAGCAAGAGAGAGCATGGAATGTCACATGACAATTCCAGATCTAAACAGACCTCAAAATCTATATTCAATACCCTGCCTTCATTTTTGCTTTCATCTCCTTTATATAGTTTATGAGCCTTCCCATGCCTTGGCCCTCATCTAAACTGCGTTGTGCATGTGGACATGATCCTCCATGTTTGACTACGTTGTCTCTCCAAGTCCTCCGTCATGTCTAGATGCAATGTACACCTTCTCCATCATGTGTGCATTAATTGCACCACTTCATCATGAATGCTCTATGATCTTTCATTAGATGCCTTCCCTGATCTCAGTTGACTGCTTCAACCTTCATGATCTATCTCATTAATGAGACATGATCTCCAATCCATTCACATTAGTAGTTGCTCCACTACCTCATTATGTAGATCTAGGCTTAATTAATCCACATTCACACATAAAAAGTGGATATTTATTCATCATTAGGATTATGGGTCCCTCCACCCTTTTATTTACTTAATTTATTCAGAAAATCAAGAAATCTAATATTCTAAATATCATGTGAAAATTTGGGAATATTACAGTCCCCCCCCCGACAAAAATTTTCTTGTCCTCAAGCAACTGCAAAAGTAGATGCAAAGCCATCCATTCCCCTCCCAATGGCATCCACATAAGGAAGGCCTCCTCCATTTGCTGCAATGTGTCATGCATGTTTGGTTCCAAAATTGTCTCTCAAAATTGCATGGAATGACCTCCAAATGTATGGTTATATTTCCTCCTTTCACCATGAGGTGCCAAGTGACAACCATATGATGTCCAACATCATCATCAATACATGAGATACATAAAATAAAGTGGTTCTTCTCACAAAGGAAAAATCTCATCTCACAAAGCATTTCTTCATCCCATGTTTCATGAAGTACATTGAGCATTGACATGCCCTCATCTTTAGCCCTATTGGCCTTGTTGGTTCCAAGCATCATTCCAACATTATGCAAAAGAAGAAATAGAGACATATGGGTAAACCAAAGTGTCAAACCATATTCTCCCAATAGTAACCACCGGAGTAGGGCCTCTTGTTGCCATCCTCCATCTCCTCCATGTAAGATCCTCCAACCAAAGTGTCAAACCATATTCTCCCAATAGTAACCACCGGAGTAGGGCCTCTTGTTGCCATCCTCCATCTCCTCCATGTAAGATCCTCTATCTCCTCCATGTAAGATGGACAAGCCAAACTCCCCCAAAAGCAACCAAAGCAACAAGAGATCTTGCTGCCATTTCACATCATTATGTGAATCATGGAGTAACAACAACATACTGATGGACATATGGAATGTCATATCAGCCCCATATACAAACCAACTCCATTATCATACATCATGAGAGTACTATGCCATATTATCATCAGTATAAAACACATAAACATGGGAGATGTCATGTGATGGCCAAACTCTCTTAAGGACAACCCAAATGAACATGCCTTTCTTTGTTGTATACTATCATTGATACATAAGGCATGAGACAAGAAAATATGAGCCTTTGGGTAGTAACCATACTCACCCAAGAGAAACCAGCGCAACCATGCCTCTTTCTTCATTACATGAGTGTTTTTCAAGGCATGGATCAAAGAAATAGCAGCTTTTGGGTAGTAACCAAACTCACCCAAGAGCAACCAACGTAACCAAGCTTGCTGGCCCGTGTCATATATCTGCAATTGGACATGCAACCCCTTGCTTATCATTCTCACCCACTCATCCCAATGTGGATGATGTGTTGTACTGCATAAACATGGTATCCTCCCTTTGTAGAATACCATCCTCCCCAAACTGATGAAGATCTTTGCACTCCATGAAATGTTGAAGTGCACCTCCAATGAGATCCCTTAATGAGACCACTTCATCCATGGCCCTCCAGAACCAATAAGGTTCTGGATCTGCTACAAGTAGAAGTCTCTCTTTGAGCTGTGAGATGCTCATTGAGAAAGTGTCATCAATATGTCTACCATTTATCATCTTAACCTCCATTGCTTCATGAGTGAAGCTACCTTTAGAATGCTCCAAGAATAATGGGGCCTCTTCATCATCACTGCTACTAAGCGACAACGTTGTAGATCTGCATGGTAATACATATGTTGTCTCAAAGCAAGGCACAATATTGATCTCATAACTAGTCATTGTACATAGGATCATGCTCATCCCATTTTCTGAAACTCTACAATTCAACTCAAAGGGTTGAATGTAGTCCATCAATGACAAACTGGGATATCTCTTCTTCTCCTCCTTGATGAGATCAATGGTCCTCTACGCTGTGATATTTTGCAGCTTCAACTCAGTATTTTGTTCTAACCTTTGGTTATGCATTGGCCCTGATGGCATGTCCTCATAAATTTCTATAAGATTTACTATAACAATATGTGGTGAAGATGTATGCATATCTTGGATCAACTGATGTGTGGGAACCTCTTGCAAGAACACAAGAGTTCCTCCAATCAAGACAATGGTGTCTCCAACTGCTGGTAAGAGAGATGGCTGCTCTTCTACCAATGTACCAGCGCTGGAATCCTCCTCCTCTTCCTCATGCATCTCCTGAATCATGCATGGGACTCTATGTGTCAAGAGCTCAAGAATACCTTGCAAATATGCAAGTGTCTTTTCTCTAGATGGAAGTCCTTCTACAGCTAGTGGTGAATGTACTGACTCCTTGTCTAGAGTGACAAGATTGACATCCTTCTTTGTTTCCTTAGGAAATGTCTCTTTGTGGCACATCTCTGTCTCCTTCATATCAAACTTCTTCCTCAGCTTCTGAAAGAAATCTGAATATTTAGTCACCCTTGCATGCTCCATGTGACCAAACCACCAATCATTGGCTTCACCATAAAGATGAAGTGTTGCAATCTAGACAGCCTCTTTTTCAGCCACAGGATGTAGCATGAAAAATGTATCTCGCTATTTCCTCCAAGCCTTAACAGTGCTTGAGGAAGATCCATCATGTTAGTGCCAGTCTAGTCATACTGCCATCAGTGATCAAAACTGCTCTTTTGCATTTGCATATTAGGTGTCTCATACCGAATAAATTTCACCATTCCGCTAGGTCATGGATTCATTGATGGTAGTAAATTTTATCAGTTTACCCTCATGAGATACTTGTTGATTTTCCTTTCTATGGTCTTTAGTCATTAGTCACTTTCATTCTCAAAATCATATCAGTAGGTCATAGGATGGGTCTCATTAGTTTCTAGGGTCTCACCATGGTCAAATTAATGAGTCAAATATCAATAATATCAGCAAGGTCATGAGGAAGCCAATAAGCTCAAGTCACAGCACCAGGAAGAATCAGAGAGACATTTTATTCAGTTTGATGTAATTTTCGCCTCAAAACCATGTTTTGAGGTGAAAACATGATATTTTGCCTTTATTATTATTCATTATGTAATTTTATATCATCATATGTAATAAGTCACAATTCAGAAACTGTTATCTCCACAAAGTGATGTCCCTGCCTTCAGAAGAGTTTTTCGCAGCATGTTCAACACCAAATCATCTTCAAATCAGATCCATTAGAAAGAGCCCGAAACGAGCTTTCCAACGGTATACTACACTCTCAAAACTGACTTTTGGATTGAAATTTACGCTCAAGTGAAGTAAAAGTCCTTATACCCTCATATACCCCCTATTTCCCATTTTTCCTTAAACTTTGTTTTATTAAAGTTTTATATTTCTTTAATAAAATCCCTTTTCCCCCTTTCTGATTATAAAATCGCATTATAAAATAATTTAACAAATATGCAATGTATTCCATAAACCACTTCCCCTTCATGCCTTTAAACCATATATCAGAGTTCAAAACTTTATATTATAATAAACCCCCATCGTTCCCAAACCACTTCCCCACCATACGTTGTGATGAAACTTTATTATAAAGTTTTATATTATAACAAAACCCGCATAACCCAAGTCCCTTCCCCTTTCAATCACATCGCGTGTTTTATTTGAATGCTCTGATCCGCCAATCGCACCATCCTCTGATCCGCTGATCGCACCATCCTTCGATCCGATCAATCACAAGTCCCTCCCTCCGATTACCCGATTGCACCCCTTCCTCCGAACTCCCGATTACACCATAGCCATGGATCTCATCATTTAATCCAACGACCCTCCGCCAATCGGAACGTTCCAATCGCATTGTTTAAATCCTGCCTCCGATTAATCCCGCCCGATGCGATCTCCACCGTTGATCTTCCCCGTCGATCGGACGGCCCACAGCTAATCGGGCCATCGCAATCGGCATTCCCCATATGTGTTGCACTCTGCTCCCCTCTGATGTTGCGATTGCGATTGACCTCGGGCCCACCATACAGTACTTCCGCCCGTTCATATATGTAAAAGCCTTTCCCTTGGTTTAAAATCGAATTTTGGTTTTAATTCATTTATATAAAGGTTTTCCCCCAATCGCATCGGCAAAGTTCCATATTTGTATCATTCCATCCCGCTCCCTCTCCCGATTTCGGTCGCCGATTGCAATGGCCTGCCACATAACATATTACCATATTTTATATATGTTTCACCTCTGCTGCCCTCCGATTGCGATTGGTCGACCCCACCACAGTTCCTTCCGCCTTTTCCCAATTAAACGGGTTTTCTCCTTTGTTAATGCAATAAATCAATTTTTCAAAATATTTCAATCGCATCGCATTATTTCTTTCTACCACGACACTTTGCTCTGCTCCCTCCTCAGATTCCGATTGCTATGTGGACCCCATATCCCTCCCCTTTTCCCATTCAAATTACATTTTTCCCTTCACGTAAGGCATTATTTTATTTCATTTCTGTTTCAACAACATTAATAAAAAGTCAGTTTTCTTCAAAACGGCAAATGGAAAGCGAAAATTCAGAGGCCGAGAACCAACGTTGTAACAGTCACATCTTCAGTTACGATTCAAAAGATCTACGCTATAGGTTTCGCCTCCTCATTGGTTATCAACAAATTTCAAATGTAACGCAGCTCTTCCTTTCAGAAAGATTATTGGCTCTTGTTTTCTATCTTTAGTTTTCAGTTCTTGAGCTGTTATAATAGCTCCTCTTTCTGTCGATCTATATTCCCACAAATCGGTTCTATTTAATGTAATTGTAAATCATTTGTAAGGGTCTGAAAAAGTTTGTAATCTGTAACTCAGAAAGTAGGGGAATAGTGTGGAAGAACATCTCTGCGCTACATTGTATAGTTTGACAGGAATTAATAAGAGATGCAGCTCTGATTTGTGGGATCCATGTGGTATGAGAGTTAGCATTTGTTTTTCTCCTTTGTTTCATATGTGAATTGTTATGTGTTCCATTCATCCATAAACATTTCCTTTTGAATGCTTTCAAGATAGAAAGGTAGAATCCTTTTTATATGCTCTGCCTTGGGAAATCATTCATACTTTGTATTTTTCTTCTGTTTGAAAAGGATCCATTTACTGTGCCCTTTTAAGCTCCTCACCAGTCTTTCCATCCCATCCTCATTAAATTTTAATTGCTAATTTTCCTGCCTATCTTGCCCCATGAAATACCCTGTGTCCTGATTTAATTCTCGGTTTCAGCTGTCCCATTTTTGTCCCACACATCCCCGGAAATTCATTTCATTTTATTTAAACCCTTTTATCCCTATCATTTTACCTAGCCTAATATCAGTCCATTTATTGTGTTCCATTGAATATTATTTCATGGAGAGAGCCCTCTCCTGTCCTTGTAGGGCAAGCTACAAGGCTGAGCGTGGTTTAGTTGTTACCCTGTTTTGCCTTTTCAACCTGGGGTCCAATTTAGGTGCTAACACATCATATGTAGGCAAATAGAATCTATTGTGCCTCTTCCTTATATTGCTGCTATAGGATCTTATTTCTTCTTTGAGTTCAAAGAATTCTTAGAGAGTTAGACTCTCTTTGAAGGCTTTAGACTGTGCTTTGTACTCTTCCAGATATAGTCTGAGAGTCTCATGAGTCTCAGGTTCTTTCCTTTCTTTATTTATATACCTCTCCCCTTCTTCAAAGAAAGTGGGAATAGTAGATCTATGAGGAGATGTATGATTCTCCAGTCTTCTTTTCTGCTGAAAAAAAGTGCTTGGACCTTCCTCATCAAATATTCTTCTTGGATCTTCTTTTTTCCTTTCCTTCTTCATTTGATTGACCTCCTTGGAGAGATCTTGCATGGATCTAAAGGGAGGAGTGACAAAACTACTATCCTTCTTTATGATAGATCTCATCTATTTGCTTCTTCTTTTGATGCAAAAGATGAAGTGTCCACAAGTTGAGCCAAAGATCATGCTCTGATACCACTGTAATATCCCAAAAGGGAAAATGCAGTAATAATGAAACACAATATAAGAACTACAACTAAGTAAACAATAAATATAAAGACAACATCAGAATATACAGAGAAGCTGAGCCTTTTTATTATATGGAGAGGATTCAGTTACACAATGTACAAAATGTGAGTAGATCTAGCCAAGGAGATGGCCTAGAATCACCCTGCAACGATGCTACAACTAGCACTGCGTAACTGGTGAGCTTACATGAAGCAATACTGCATTGTCCCTTCTACTGCTGATATACATGAAACTGCTGCAAAATGAAATGAAGATCTAGGGAGCTTAGGAGCTCTGATGATGCTAAGATTCAAGATCTAGCCTATGTGATGGGAACCCAAGATAATCCAGAAAGGATTTTCCAGATCTACAACTTTGGAAAATCACCCTCCTAGGTTTTGATCCTTTGACTGCTGGGTTATACAGATCTGAAGCTAGATTTGATCCAAATATGACTGCAATATGTTCTAGAAACAGATCTGAGCTTTAAGGGTTGATCCCTCCTTCAGATCTACAAGCTAGGAGCTTGAGATCTTGTCTCCTCTTCTTCCTCCTTCAAGTTGCAGCAACTGAATATGCAGCTGCTACAAAAACTATGTTGTACAAGAGGGAGAGGCTCTATGACTACTAAAATGTGTTGCAATAACTTCTAGGCTGATGGAAATAGGGATGGAAAGGTGAGGGGATGATCCCTCAAAGGATTACTAGCTGAAATGCTAGTAACTTTCTTCCTCCTTTGAATCTGCAATGATGGACTACGCAATCCATTATTGACCTACTGATAGGAGGTCAATAATGTTTTGCCTGATGCCAGATCTGAAATGAAGCCCTGAGAATTATTATCTTCAAGACCAAGGTGATAGGAATAATCCTACACCTGTTCTCCAGCTGAAACACTGAAGACAACCTCCACCTTCCAAACTGATCTTCAGAAATTGTGTAATTCCTGAAGGTAGATGTTTTGCAGATGATGGAAATGATAAATGGCACCAATGCTTGCTGTATAATGAAGTACAACCCTCTTTCCAGAGCTACTCAAATAAAGAGAAGGGATTCTCGACCAAGAACACCCTGTGCTAAACAACACTTGCAATCTTAGCTAAACGACAAGAGAGAGCATGGAATGTCACATGACAATTCTAGATCTAAACAGACCTCAAAATCTATATTCAATAGCCTGCCTTCATTGTTGCCTTCATCTCATTTATATAGTTTATGAGCCTTCTCATGCCTTGGCCCTCATCTAAACTGATCCTCCATGTTTTTTAGCGTTGTCTCGCCAAGTCCTCCATCATGTCTAGATGCAATGTACACCCTCTCCATCATGTGTGCTTTAATTGCACCTCTTCCTCCATCACTTCATCATGAATGATCTATGATCTTTCATTGAATGCCTTCCATGATCTCAGTTGACTGCTTCAAAATCCATGGTCTATCTCATTAATGAGACATGATCTCCAATCCATTCACATTAGTAGTTGCTCCACTACCTCATTATGTAGATCTAGGCTTAATTAATCCACATTCACACATAAAAAGTGGATATCTATTCATCATGAGTATTATAGGTCCCTCCACCCTTTTATTTACTTGATTTATTCAGAAAATCAAGAACTCTAATGTTCCTAATATCATGTGAAAATTTGGGAATATTACAAATATTTTCACTAATCTATATGGAAGTCAGATTTTGGTAATTGTCTAACTATATGTTTTGGAGTTTTTTGCCAGAATTTTAGGAAACACTTTTTAGTTTCTTTGTGATTTTTTGTTGTTTAAAATGTGTTTCCGAATGTGTAAATGGATTTAGTGCCTTGAAAAACTCCCAGAGCACTCAGATTATACAGAATTCGCAACTCAAATTTGTGATTGAACCAATCCTTGTTGAATTTCCGGTAAATTTGACCAGAAAATATGCCTAGAAAAACTCCAAAAATGTATAACAGTTAGACTATGGCTTAGTTTTTTGTACACTATAGGTTAAATTATTTATAAAGCTAAAAATTTGAAAAATCTCTAGAAAATGTTGAGAAACTACAATACAAGCAATATTTTCTTTAATTGAGGTACGATCCCATACTTTCTAAATAATTTAACCTATAGCTTAAGAAAACTAAGTCGTAGTCTAATTTAACCAATTTAACCTATATCTTAAAAAAAACTAACCAATTTAACCTATAGCTTAAAAATACGGCGATCAAATTGTAATCTTATTCTTCAGCTCAATGTACCCAAACTTCAGTTCAAATTCACATGAACATGAATCAATTTTGCTTTTGAGTCTTGTTATTATTAAAAGACTCTACAGTTTCACAAAAGCAATGGTTTTGAGTGCCTACAAGTTTCTTTGAATCTAAATTTCACTATCACTGAGGAATTACACACTAATCCTATTGCTTTATCTATAGCTGAAAATTTGAAAAAGCTCTAGAAAATGTTGAGAAACTACAATACAAGAAATATTTGCTTTAATTGAGGTACGATCATATAATTACTAAATAATTTAACCTATAGATTAAGAAAACTAAGTCGTAGTCTAATTTAACGAATTTAACCTATAGCTTAAAAAAACTATGTCGTTGTTTTACATTTTTGGAGCTTTTTTGGTCAAATTTACCCAAAATTTTACAAGGATTGGTTCAAATCACAAATTTGAGTTGCTAATTCTATATAATATTGGTTTTTCACAGCACTGAATCTATTTAGACATTACAAAACACATTTTAAACAACAAAAAATCACAATTTAACAAAAAAAAATCTGACTTCCATTAAGAGATTAGTGAAAATATTTATATTATGTGGAAATCATACCACCTAGAAAGACAGACGAGTTGTACTAATCAATGAGCAAGCAACACATATAAGCTCTTACTATTAATCAAGAGCTTGAATAAGTGCAAGCTAAGGGTTAAAGCTATAACCTATACTAATAGTGGTATTTATATTACTGATATCTACTAGTACGAATGAAGTATGTTTACCATTGTGATTCACTCTTAGTATGTTTACTACTATAAGCTTGTTATGAATTTGTTACACTAAGTATGTTTACCATTGCTATTCACTCTTATTAAAGCTGGTATTGAATTGGTTACACTATCCTAGCTATGTAGAAGCTCCCATTCTCTGTAATATCGAGAAGCTCCTATTCTCTGTAATATGGAGAAAACTCTACATAGCTTTATTATTTTGTTTAATTAGGTTCAACTTGCTACTGGTGAAAGAACGGTATTGTTACCTATGACATGTATACAAGAAGGGCATCTTAATGGTATTGTGACATGTATACAAGAAGGGTATCTTAATGGTATTGTTACCTATGACATCTATACAAAAAGGGGATCTTAATGGTATTTTTACCTATGACATGTATCTGTTCGCTACAATAAGGGTATCTTACTATCACTGGTCTGTTACGCTCCACCCCATGTGAAGCTCTAGTCCCATCAATTCCCTTTATTCCATCGATTTCATTAGTGAACCTATGACTCGAACCGACACAATTTAGGCAAAGGGTATATCACCTTAATAGATTATGGAAATAATGTACATCACATCCTAAACAACGACCATTACTCTTCTAACCTATAACTATGATCATTGAATACGGAACTACAATGCATAAGCTCACTAGAATTTATTGTGTTAATAGTCTATTTCAAAGTTACGAAGTTGGTTGCTCAAGAAAAGGAGAGCAAAGATATTATGACAAGGCTACCTGGGATGTTGTAGGCGAATGCTGGAACGAAGTCGCTTGCATGAAAAAAGGAGAGCTAGGATATTGAACATTATGACAAGGCTACCTGGAACTGAAGGCGAATGATTACCCTGCATCTCTTCCATTTGGGTTGAATAACCCTCCATTTTCCCTCTTGGATCATTTCATTCCAGTATTCTCGTCATTTCCCATGCATGTAACCTTCGCCTTAGACCCGTCGACAACCTGGAAATTAAAGCCTTCAATTCATTTGGGTTGAAGAAGCCTCCATTTTCCCTCTTGGATCATTTCATTCCAGTATTCTTGTCATTTCCCATGCATGTAACCTTCGCCTTAGACCCATCGACAACCTGGAAATTGAAGCCTTCAATTCATTTGGGTTGAAGAACCCTCCATTTTCCCTCTCGAACCATTTCATTCCAGCATTCTCGTCATTTCCCATGCATGTAACCTTCGCCTTAGACCCGTCGACAACCTGGAAATTGAAGCCTTCAATTCATTTGGGTTCAAGAACCCTCCATTTTCCCTCTCGAATCATTTCATTCTAGTATTCTCGTCATTTCCCATGCATGTAACCTTCGCCTTAGCCCGTCAGCACCCTGAAAATTGAAGCCTTCGATTCAATTATTTTAACCCTAATATGTGTTGCCATATTCACTCGATTAGGAATAAAAAGTCGAATCACACAATATTGATATAGTTTTACTATGACTCAATATAGTACTTCACTTTCCTAGTCTGGTTCAGATAAATCATTGAATTTGATGATCACTTTATGGGACCTAAAGTCAATACATAGTTCTAAAAAACGAGCACAAACCATGACTACAAACAACACTGAATATTATCCCTATCCCTATAATTGTAGGTAGTGAAATAATTATATGCAATTCTATCCTAATATATCTCCCTATATTTGTAGGTAGCGAAATAATTATATGCAATTCTATCCTAATATATCTCCCTATATTTGTAGGTAGCGAAATAATTATATGCAATTCTATCCTAATATATCTCTCTCACGACACGTCTATACAAATTGAGTAGTAGATAACCCAAACAACTGCATTCTCCATTTATAACATTACAATGCATAGTAGTAGAAAATTGCTTTTCTTATTCATATTTTATCTTTACCCTATGTTTACCTTTTCTTTTTGGACAAATTTATTATACTTTTCATAATATATTGTCAGACTATAAGAAGACACAAGGTATTAAAATTAATAGGTAGGAGTTACATTTATGAGTTTATAATATGAATTGGTATTCAAAGATACTCCTAGGAACATTAGAAGGAAGGAAAAGGTCGAAGCAGGAGAAGGTAAGGGGAAGGAAGGACTGACCCTTTAGAATTTGATTATTTATCCCCACCTCACAACGATCGATGAAAGAATGGTACGAACAAATCCAGTAATGGAATTTGGTAGTTCTCCATTGACTTATCTCTTTACCCACCAAATGCCTTTGCATATGTTCCTAAATGGGTGTGCACGTGAGGGGCTTCTAGCTGACTCCGACTCTCTTTCTTATGCAGCGTGAAATCGATCGATCGACAGACCATAATTACAATATGAATGAATGAATGATATTTTAATGTCCACAAGACTAAAAATAGTCTATGGGACCACCAACTTCTTTGTTTTTTTCCTTCTGCAATTCAATCCTTTTCTTACTCAAATTGATGATGAGCTGACTCAACCTTATAACAGTTCCATCACTAAAAAGACAATGCCACGGAATTGATGCTAACATACTACGATAACTGTCCCTGATGTTGCTAAAAGCGTCACATTCCAAAATGAAATGTTTTTCTGATTCCACTACCCCAAAAGTGAAAAAAGTGCATACCCTTTCTTCCCAAGCTTCTTTAGGTCTCTTCCACCATCCCGTTTCACACCGAAGTTGATGTGAGTTAGTTCTTAATTGAGCTATAAGAACCTTTTCCCTCCCTGGAATGCTAGCTCCAATGTATTCTATTTGTTGGAGATCACAAGTGGGGTTGAATTCCTTAACATAATACTTCTTCTTTCTACCCAACTCTTTTCCCCATATACCCTTACGGAACTTCTCCAGCACAAAATTATTTAATTCCTTGCTATTTTTGGGACATGCATTCGAGTAAATATTCCATTTTTGCATCCATTTGTTCTTTTTTCTCATCCATGATTTCTTTCTTTCACTCATACCTTCATTGAAGATAACTTTCGGCCATCTACCTTCTCCCATTTTCTCTATTCTCTTTAGCTACCTTATAAGACGCACCATGGCAATTTCTTCAATGGGCGCTGCCCCTGTTTCACTCAAAATTATCTCATAGGGAACTGAGCTTTTTATTTTGAACTTGCTCATGATCAAGCGTTTTTGAATTTTTTGAATTTGTTTCCATTTTGAAACAGAGATGCTGCTAGCCCACAATTCACACCCATATAATATCACTGGACAAACTAGGAGTCCAAAAGGTACTTTGATCGTGTTCCAATCCCATAACTTTGCCTCTCTACGTCTATTTTGAAGTGCATATAATGCTTTCCACCCTCCTAAAATTATTTTCTTTCTGCAACCCTCCCAATTAAGCTTGTTGTTGAAATCGATCCCGAGGTACTTGTATTCATTTACTTCAAGAATGTTGTCTTGAAAGCAGAACGTATGCTGGCTTTGCTTCCTTTTATTAGAGAAAATCATTACCTTGGTCTTACTGTTATTGACTTGCATCCCCACTGCTTTACAAAAATTCTCAAGGGCATATAGGTGCATCTGCAATCCATGGGCCGATTTAGCAACCAGCACAAGATCATCGACATATAGAAGAAGCTTTATCACAAACTCGCCCAATCGAACACCCTCCCCACCTTGAAAATTTAACCACTCTTCCAATTTTTCAATATATAAACCAAAAAGGGTAGGGGATAAAAGGAAACCTTGCTTGACTCTGATGTCACTTCTAAAACTTTCTGAAATGCCTGCTGAAGTTATAATCTTGACTTTCACCTCTTCATAAAGCCTATGGGCAGCAACTCTATATTGTAAAGGAATTTCAAGTTCTTCCATTCTACGCCACAACTTATCTCTAGGGACCGTGTCAAATGCCTTTTTGAAGTCAACAAAGTAGTAAAATAATTCTTCTTTTCTCCCCCAAACCTTTTCAACAATGTGTCTTAGCGTGATACCATGATCTACAATAGAATGCTTCGGCCTAAAACCTGCTTGCCCTTTTGCTCTCTTTTCTTTTACTTCTACCCACTTACTGATTCTATTCTCTACCATGCCACTGAAAAGCTTTGCAAACAACGGATTGATCATAATGGTTCTATAGTTGGAAGGATTGTTAATGTTTCCGCTTTTAAAAAGGGGAATTGCTAGAATAGTTGTCCAATCCCTTGGGAACCCTTGTTGAATGACATTGTTGAATATTTCCATGATGTGGGGTGCCAAAATGTTCATTTCCCACTTTAGATATTCTGCTTGAAGTTCAACCAAGTCTCTTGCCTTCCCTACTTTCAACTTTTTGATTCCTGCCTCCACCTCCTGTACTGTGAAAAGCTTTGTAGATGTGTTGATCCTGGGAGGAGGCTCAACCTATACTTCTCTTTCATAGAGTTTCCTTCCATAGTCAAACCACTGATTGGTTGTAATATGATTTTCAATTTGCTTCTTCCTTGGTTGAAGTGCCTGCCAAAAAAGTTTTGGGTTATTCTTGCCAAGATATATCAGATCTTCCCACCTTGTTTGCATGAACTCGTATTTTTTCTTTTTTTAAATCTGCTTATATAACTTTACATTCATCTTCCCTCTCCTTCCTTTTTCAAGGTTCTCCTTGCCATTTTGCATTCATCATCGAACCATGCATTCATAAGAAAACAATTTGATTTTGATTTCCTATTTTTTGAATTGGTATTCATAGATACTCCTAGGAAATTGCTATATGTTATGGTTGGTCATCATTTTTAGAAAAAGACCTTATAATAACCTATCAAATATAAAATACCTTATAATAATCTATCATGGACAATTTTATTTAGTTGCATAGAAACATAAGGAAATCCATATTTTTTTTCTTCAAGCATTTTTCTCATATTCATAAATTACTTAAAATTTATTAGAAATACCAACTAGAATCCATTACTTATAGGTAGAATGGAGGAGCTTATATTCACTAGTACTTTGGAAAAACTTTACACAATCACTTAAATAAAAAAATAATAACTCTGGAAAAACCTTACACAATCACTTAAATAAAAAATAATGTCTAAATCATTATAGGTATATTTATTAACCCTACATAAATTAAAAATAATAATAACTAAAAGGTTTTTAAATAAAAAAATGATCTAATTAAAAGATATTGAAACCTAAATTTTTATCATGGAGATTTATTCTCACTTTATCATAGAGATTCTTAACTTGTAATTATGCTTTCTTACAATATTATGGCTTACTAATACCACATATCCAAAAAATCATAATTGATGTTCATATGATACATGCTCATATTTAAATTTTTTTAATTAATTAATTTAATTGAGAAAATTAGAAGGAATAACTACTTTTGAGATAAATCTCAATTTTTAATTTGTGAGCGCTACTAAGAATATTCTACAATATTATTTAGAGGTTAAATCTCTACCATGCAGCTAATAATTATTAATGATCATATTAAAATTCCAAAAACTTTATTAAATAAACAAGCGTCGAGTGTAATTATAAGTATATTTATTTTTAAAATATATAATTTTGAAATAATATCAATGAACATTAATATTTAATGTATAGAATAAATTAATGAATATCGAGTCAAAGATTTAACTAATTGATTTTTCTATATATATTATTTACTTTAGTCTATATACTATATTTTATTTAGATTAAATTCAAACGAGTTTAGTCTGAATAGTAATAGTTTATTGTTCTAAAAAAACAAATAATAATTAATTTTTCTCTATATATTATTTACTTTAGTTTATATACTATATTTTATTTAGATTAAATTCAAACAAGTTGAATTAGTCTAAATAGTAATAGTTTATTGTTATAACAAAACAAATAATAATTGATTTTTCTCTATATATTATTTACTTTAGTTGATATACTATATTTAGATTAAAATCAAACAGGTTGAATTAGTCTGAATAGTAATAGTTTATTGTTATAACAAAACAAATAAATAAAGCAAGTTTATTGGTTATCCACTTCAAATTAGGAATGCCAAGTATTAGTGTAATTTGTCTTCCCATTTTTTGGTCATTTTCACCAAAATTAAATGACCATTATATTTTGTTATTTAAATTGAGTTTTTGAATGTAGAAATGAGTTCAATGCTTTAGAAAACTCTTACGGTGCTTGGATTGTATAGACTCAACAACTTAAAGCTACAATTTTCTTGATTTCTAATTAAGACAAAATCAACTAAATTTTATACACATAAAGGGCCAAAAAATTGTCTTGTTAACCACTCCTTATTTGTTTAGTTATGTCTATAAAGTATTATTTTATTAATTGAAATGTATAAGTAAATATTGTTGACAATGATGATAATAACCATCTACTCAAATTAATTTAAATTTATTAAACATGTGCACATCATAACTATATTTAACATCTATGTTGGAAGAATAATTAAACTAATCATGATGATGTTTAACATCTATGTTGGAAGAATAATTAAACTAATCATGATGATGTACACTTTCATAAACTTTGGTAGTAAAATCCCTAAGTAGAGATACCATCAATCCTAAATAAATTAACCACTATGTCAACATTTCATAAAATAAATATAGTAATCCATCTTCCATGTTAAATACTACTTACTTTCCAAATGGACCAAATACTTAGTTTTGATTGTAAAACCACTCATTTAAAAGAAGACAACATAATTGGTTTACTCAAAAATATCATTGTGATCCACTCACCTACAAATTGAACCTAAGAGTTAAGAACATATGGAAGTAGAATATCTACACCTCACCATTTTATAAGATAAATGTAAACTAAATATACTAATACATCATAAATCTCAAATACAAATTGAAAAACCTAAAAATTAAGAACATATAGAAGAAGAATATCTACACCTCTCCATTTTATAAAATAAATATAAACTAAATATACTAATCCATCATAAATCTCAAATACTAGTAATTTGTGTATAAGCTTATAAAAAAAATCTTTTAAATTGTTTAATTTAATAATTTTATTATTTAAATTTAATAATTCAAAATAAATTTTGCATCTTCAATATTAATTAAATAAATAAAATATATTTAACTAATTAAATAAATAAAAAAATAAAATATATTTAACTAATTAAATAAATAAATTTGTGAAAGTATAATAATATTATTATAATTAATATTCATATAATTTGGATAAGTTTAATTATATTTTTAAAAGTAATAGATTCACATAAAAATATATTTAATTAATTAATTAAATAATAATTAAATAAATAAAATTGTGAAAATATAATAATAATATTATTATTAATATTCATATAATTTGGATACTAATACATCATAAATCTTAAATTCAAATTGAAAAAACATATGGAGGAAGAATATCTACACCTCTCCATTTTATAAAATAAATATAAACTAAATATACTAATCCATCATAAATCTCAAATACCACTAATATGTTTATAAGCTTATAAAAAAAAAATCTTTTAAATTGTTTAATTTAATAATTTTATTATTTAAATTTAGTAATTCAAAATAAATTTTACATCTTCAATATTAATTAAAAAAATAAAATATATTTAACTAATTAAATAAATAAAATTGTGAAAGTATAATAATATTATTATAATTAATATTCATATAATTTGAATTAGTTTAATTATATTTTTAAAAATAATAAATTCATATAAAAATATATTTAATTAATTAATTAAATAATAATTAAATAAATAAAATTGTGAAAGTACAATAATAATAATAATAATAATATTATTATTCATATAATTTGGATAAATTTAATTATATTTTTACAAAATAATAGATTCACATAAAAATATAAGTATATCTCATATTTACAAAAACATAAAAATAATTTCACATATACTAGATAAGTTTAATTATATTTTTAAAAGGTAACAAATTTGAATAAAAATATAAATTTATATCATATCTATAAAAATATATATATATATATATACATTTTGTTTATTCATAATAATAAATTCAATATAAGGTCGATTTTTAAATTAATATATATATATATATATATACATTTTGTTTATTCATAATAATAAATTCAATATAAGATCGATTTTTAAATTAAGTATTGAAGTGTAATAAACACTTGGGCCATTGCCCCACTATATTAAAGGCTATATTTCAGTTTTAGAAAAAATATTTATGTCAAACGTTCATTACATTTTATTATTATTATTATTATTATAAAATAAGTTATTATTATTATTATTATTATTATTATTAATATATATATATATATATATAACCAAATTTTATTTATTCTTAATTATAAATTCAGTATAAAGGGGATTCTTAAGTGGATGTTAAAATTAATTAATTAGAGCACGTATTGAGCTCAATAAACACATGGTTAGTGGCCACATCGAATTCATAATTCTATGTCATATGAAAGCGTTAATTTTGTGTCATGTGTATTCACCATCCACGTCGGATTAGTAGTATAGGCATATTGGGATTAGTGGTAAAGGCATATTTTCCTCACGGAAAAAAAAGAAGACTTTGATCAGGTGATCAGACCCCACCATTAATTGATATATGTGTCACATGGTCCACTTGGAATTGTGAGTAAAGGCATATTTCCCTCACTTAAAAAAGAGTTTGAACATGTGTAAGTGGTGACCAGACAACCACCATCCACATCACATGGTTAACAACAGGCGCCACCGTCCATATCACATAGTTAATTGATGTGTGTTTCACATAGATCCACAATCAACATAGAGTTGGAAATAAAGACATATTTCCCTTTAAGGGAAAAAAGACTTTACACTTTGAAGAGGTAGTGACCAGGCCTCACCATCCACATAATATAAAAATAAATCCACACACGAATGGGTAAACACCGTGGCATTTAACACTGGTAGTGGGTTCTATTTTCATGGTTGGCGAAATAGACCTTCTTTCTATCGACCAAAGTCGATTTTCATACTTTCTAATATACCATGTTTATTAATGCTGGCTAAAATACGACCTTACATTCCAAGTCACGAAAACCCAAAAATTCCTATATTTTATTAAGCTTAGTTTAAAGATTAATTTAATTTAAACTAGTGTCAATTTTAATTTATTTATTGATAACTTTAATCTATTAAATATAAGCCAGCGCACTTCCCATATTTTATAAAACAAATATATGAATTAGAGTCCAAGAGACAGGAACCCAGAGTGACGGAGCACAAACTCGGCTCCACATAAAATTTTCTTTCTGTAATGGCAGAACCCTGCCACCTAGAAAATCTAATGGCGGCGTACCGAGGTTTCAGTTCACTCACACTCAAGGAAAATCCTCTTACAAAGCTCTACAGAGAAGTTTGAGTTATTCAAATAGGAAAACCAAGAATCTCCGCTACATAAACGAAACAGAGATTTAGAAAAGGAAACATAACCAGAGATAATTGGTTGTAAATTTAATCTTACTCAACCATAGCTTCGACTTAAAAATCTCTAACAGATACAAGCCCATATAATTTTTTTAATCCTACCACCTAAAAAGCTTAATGATGAACCTAAAGTTCAATTGCACTCAGAGCAAGGCCAAATCCCCTGATGGAACTCTATATAAAGGGTCTGTGGTAATCAATTAAAAGAAACTTGTATTTCTGCTACCCAACTATACAGAGTTTGGGAAAAGGAAACAAAACCAAAGGATCCATGGTTTCAAGGTAAGAAACCACCTCTTCGACTGAAAAAAAAATGTCTAAAATCATCATATCTTCCCATATCCAAAAACCCTCAGATATATACACGAATTCAAGTAAAAGAAAATGAAACTCATACATCAATAAATAGAAAATGATTCGATTAAAAAAAAATGAAAATTCAGATGTTTCCTCAAATTACATCAAGCAGCATGATAAAATATACTAAAAAATTTATGATTCATTATGGAGTGAATCAGAGTCCATAATTCCGGACTGGGGACTTAGAGAGTTGCAAGATTATAATTCTGATTCAATAATCACTGCAAAAAATAACCTAAAAATTCTCATGATTAACGAGATTAAGTGTATGACAAGAAACAATTTCCAAGTGTTTCTCCCGCTCATACCTCTAGATAAATAACCCTACCCTTATCTATAGAAATGGATTTTATTTTATTTGGGAACGTGGATACCTCTGTTTCTTGAACGTGGATAAGTGGATTTTTCTACTTATTGTTTGTTCATAGAGCTTGCAAATCTCTTTGGAGTCTAATGATTTAGAAAAGAATCACACAATAAACTTAAACCCGATTTATTAATTGATTTCATTAAGAATTCACATCATGATATATAATTTTTATGAGTTGCTTCTTTTTTCAAGTTCAACACAAATTCCAAATCTAATGTTCATTTAACCAGAAATTTATAAGAGTAGGTCTCCAAAAGATACCTGAGAAAGATAGTACCTCTTCAGTAGTCTCCAGAAGTTTGCACAGGAAGCTCTCCACTCTGAATACTCAGCAAAGTAAAGCACCTTAGCAATTTTGAAAATAATTAGGGAATTGTTGTTCACAAAGAAAACAAATCGTATAGTACCTTGAAAATTTGGCTCTCCAATATTATTCACTCAGTGATTCGCAGTACCTAGTACCCTGCGAAGCTGGAATCAAGGAATTAAAAACAATGCAGAAACATCTAGAAATAATAAATGAATTACTGAAACCAAAACATAGAAAAATTCGAGATTCTAATTGTTGTTCATATTAATATGAAAAAACTGAAGTAGGGATCTCCCTCACCTCGTCCATCCTTTTGAATGTTGCACTGGCTAATTAGTTTCACCGAAATACCCATGTTTCAGAAATGTTTTCCTCTGCTCGCCCTACGTGGTTAATTTCATAAACAAACTACATATAAAAACAACAAAGAGACAGCAAAAAATCCGCATACTCAACGATGAACATACACAGAGACAAAAACAAAAGGAGCGCTCCACTTATTCAATCATAACACACCACACCACACCAGTCTACCACCCCATGGGAGGAGATCAGAAAAAAGCAGAGAAAAGATACTCAACGTTTTTGAACTGGCATATATATATATATATATATATATATATACACTGTTCCATCCAATTTTTTTCCTCTGCTTTTTATCCAACGGTCACATTTTACCAATTTTGAACCCCTCAACGTTAGATTCTTGAAATTTGCGAGGAAAAACCAATTTCCAGGTCACCAGTTTTTATCTTTGGACAACGGTCACATTTTACCAATTATGAACCCCTCGACATTAGATTCTTGTTGCAACTATGAACAGATTTCCAGGTCACCATGATTATTGTTGTACATAGTTATTAATTTTGTTGCACATGGTTTTAATTTTCTAAAAAAGCAATTGTAAAAAGCTAGGTCGTTTTCCAGATTTTTGTGTTAAAAGTTTCAAATCAATTATATCAACAATAAAAAGCTAGTTTTCAAGATTTGAAACTTGAAGTTATTATATTAATGATAATATTAAATTCTCATCAAAGAGTTGAGTTTCAAAGTTTTTTATATATGTAAAAAAAAAAATTATTTTGAAAATGTATATTAATATTTATTATATATTTATTTTGATATTATAATTTTTTATAATTTTATTTATTTATTAATAGTAAAATTATAATATTTTCGTTTATTTTTAATAGAATTTCAAATTTGTATCATTTATTATATTAATGATAATATTAAATTCTCATCAAAGAGTTGAGTTTCAAAGTTTTTTATATATATAAAACAAAAATTATTTTGAAAATGTATATTAATATTTATTATATATTTATTTTGATATTATAAATTTTTATAATTTTTTTATTTATTATATTAATAGTAAAATTATAATATTTTCTTTTCTTTTTAATAGAATTTCAAATTTGTATTACTGTATATTTTGAGAGATCAAATCTATCAAGATGCAAATTTCTTTTTAATTATAAAATTTGAAGAAAAGTTTGTATCTCTAGAGATTTGATTCTTTTTAATTCTTAATAGATTTGGAATAGAGAAAAAAAACTAATAAAAAATTTTAATTATAAAATTTTGTTTTTATTTATTTTTTCCATTCTTTTTATACCAACCTAAATCTATCTTAATTTTAAATCTAACAAACTTTGAAATATTATATCCTAATCTAAATTTATCTTAATTCTAAATCTAATAAATTTTGAGATATCATATCTTATTTTAGAATAAAATAAAAATAAAAATTGTGAAAAAAATCTTTGGGTAAAAATCACATCCAAATGAATTTGGTCGACGCGTTTCGAACCAGCGAGTGTGGTTCATCATCATGACTTGATGAAAAATCTGATCAGGAAACTCAATTAAATAGATACGAGAAGCTCCAACTAACCATTGAAAGATAACGGCTAGTTTGACTAAATCAAAGTCATACCCAAATAATAATAATAATATAAAAATGATTACTCTCTAACTTTAATATATATAATGTTGTTTTTTAATTTTCATTAATATAATTTAAATTTTTTAATAAACTTAATCATTAAAATAAAAAATAAAATAAAAATTGATTACTCTCTAACTTTAATATATATAATGTTGTTTTTTAATTTTCATTAATATAATTTAAAGGATGATAATGAAAATAAAGGAGGACTATAGTTGTTAGTTTCAGTCATTTGTGACAATATTTTATTTTTAGTGTAGTTTGCAATAAGAAGTTTAACATGTGTAATAAGAAGTTTAACACATGTTATATGGTAGCTATTATTTATTGGTTAATTTAAATATAATTAATTTTAAATAAAAAGCAATAAAAAAGTTACAATTGTATATATTTTAACAATTGCATATATTTCAGCAATTGCATAGAATTGTATTTAGGTAAAAATAAAATACATTTATTATTTATTATTTTTGTTTTGTTCCTTTATGTTTATGTGATGTTAGTAAATGAAATTTGAAAATCTAAATAAACTAAATTTATTAGTGATTTTACCCATCATATCGTCAATGGCAATGTTTTTTTTTTTGAAGTAAGCTTAAATCTATTTATATAAACATATAGTATGTGAGGATTTTGGTCTCTGGAATTGTTGGACTAGCCAATTCCAGAGACATTGTGTGGCAAAAGATAAAAAAATTGACTACCCAATAAGGGGAAACAAACCAGAGTAGTTTTTCTACAGCTGCCCAACACAGGGAAACCAACTTTATACAAAATTAAGTGACTAGTAACGTAAATGTCTAGGAACATCATGAAAAAAATGGAAAAAAAGAGTCCAAAATGAAAAGAAACCGGAAGAAATTAGGTGTCATTGCCTGGAGGAGGAATCTCCTCCACAATTAAGCACATGTACTCCTCGGTGTCATCTGCATTCGTGTCTCCTCCGAGCACTGCATGTTCCAGGATGTTGATGGTGCGTGCTCTGCCCATCTTCTCGTCATCGTTGGACCAATCTTTGCTGCTATTGCCATTGCCGCTGCTGCTAGTGTTGGTGCTGCTCTTACTTTTGCTGCTGAAGACATGATTTCTTAGAGGCGGCAAAGGCGTTGAGTCAGAGATTGATTTCTTTGGCATTTTCCTGGAGTGAGGGCTCTCGACATGTGAAGCCTCCTCTTTGAAGCTAACAGAGATGGTTGCAGTAATGCGGGGATGGTCCAGGTTGCACAAGTAGTGGAATTGAGCAGTATGCACATGGGACGGGGAAGGCAAGAGTCTCTAGCTGAGGTAGCGACGGGGATGGGAGGGGGTGGTGCCACTGAGGGGAGTTACTGCGGACAGGGGTGGAAGAGCGAGACCGCTTCAAGGCTAAGTTTCGACCTCTACCACTGCGGGTTGCAAGGTAGCGCCCCTGTAAATCCTCAGGCGAAGGCAATGAAGGGTCAAAACGATTGGAGAGTGGAGGTCTAGATGCCCTGCCACGCCCACTGCCTCGACAGCAGCGCATACGGTGGCGCCTGGGCATGTTTGTGCTCATGGAGGCATTATATGAATGTTGGATAGAATGCACAGAAGGCTGAGGAGCTAGATTAGCCGAGAACAGGGTGGCCGAAGGCACATCGTTGAGGTTCAGGTTGTAGTGAAGGCTATGGGAGACATGGTGGTCGGGAGCGAGAATGATACAGCAGTAGAGACTACAACGCCTCCTTATGGGTGTTCTAGAGCTTCGCTCTGAAACCACAGAGGGATAGATACAACTCGACAGCAATGGAGGAGGACCACTGTTCGAAGGCATAATGAAGCCAGAGCGAAAGCATCGACAACCGAGTGAATTAATGAGAGTGCGATGGTAGCAGTTGGCCTAAATAAATGCCCAAGGCTTGAGCCCATGGGTGACCATGTGGCCAAGCCATGTGTCACACCGTGGGCTCGCCGTATGCTGTCCTTTATTAGTCACCCGCATCTGGGAGTGTTGTGTCCATGTGCCCCAGTTTAGTGCATTCATGTAAGAGAGAAGTATCATGGAGAGTGTTGAGGGGGCCAGAGTGGATATCTTGCTCACAGTCCATGCCCTTATTTTCCAGCAGATCTGCAACTTTGTTACCAGATCGTTTTACATGCTTGAAGGAAATCGTCTGATTGTGATTTATCCACTATTCTAACAGCTCAAATCTAGCAGCAAGACACCAACTTTTAGCCACCTTGATGGATGAGGCACCAATGAGGAGGTGATTTGCTACATTGATGAGGATTTGAGAGTCTCCTTCTATTTCAATTGGGAAATAATTATGCCTCTGAGCCAGACAAAGACCCTGCTATAAACCTTCAAGTTTAGCATAATTGTTAGAGTCCCATCCTAAGGATCCATAGAAGATCAGAAGGGGGCTTTCAGCCTGATCACGGAAGATGCCTCCGAATCCAGCAGCGCCCGGGTTGCCTTTGGGTGCCCCATCAAAATTCATCTTGATCAGCCCAGTGGGTGGAGGGATCCAAGTACTGGGGGACTCTTGAAGAGGCTGAGGAGTGCTAGTGCTGGAGGGGTGGAAAGAGATCGAGAGATGCCAGTTCTCCCATATTAGTTTCTCTTGTTCTTGAGTTGGAAAATCAGAGTCCTGCCAATTGTGCAGTGCCAGCGTTTCTTGGAGGTTGATGCAAAGATTGTTCCATATTGTATCTAGAGGAGTGATCTGATCTTTTAATATTCTTTTATTTCTTTCCTTCCAGATTGTCCATAGAAGAAGGCCTAGGAGAAGATTCCACAGAGTATTTAGTAAGTTGTTGTTGTAAGGTGCCAAGGGCCAATTACGAATGGTACTGACAATATCACCGCGAATGCGATTTGATCTTCGACATCTGAAAATAATCTTTTTCCACAACTTGTTGGCTAAGATGCAGGTGTCCATAAGATGTTGGATGGTTTCAACTTGCCTTGAACAATTGGGACATCTGGATGGTCCGTTAAACCCTTTTTTTAGAAGATTATCCCAGGTAAGAATGTGTTTGTGGGAGAGGAGCCAGAGGAAGGTGGAGACCTTAGGCCAAGTACATGTTTGCCAGATTTGGGTCCAAAGCGGATCTTTTGGTTCTTGGGTGGGATACATCAAATTATATGCTTCCTTTGTGGTAAACGTTCCTTTAGGTGTGTATCCCCACCAAAGAAGATCTTTCTTCCCTGAGTATCTGATTTTTCTGTTGTTAAGTTCTTTCTCGATTTCCCTATTTATGTACTCCGACCAATGCTCACAAATTTGAGCTGCTGGTACCCATTGACGGTAGCTTTGTGTTGTGAGGTTTTCCCAGAAATGGTTGACTGTAGTGTCTAATTGGTGTGCCTGATCCACATGTTGCATCAGCCTTATGGGATTTACTAATTTGGGCCTCTATTGCCACAAATCAGTCCAAAAAAGAGCTATACCTCCGTCTCTGATTTCCCAGAAGCTATGCCCTTGAATAAGTGCACGGTGTTGTTTGGCTGCATTCCATATAAGAGAGCCCGTGTCTACAGTTGTCAGTCTGATTAGAGCTTCTGGAGGTCGATTGTTGGCATATTTGACATTCCAGAGAAGTGCCCACGGTGTGTGTGGTGCAGAAAGCCATTTCCACCAGATACGAGCGCCCATGACTGCATTGTTGTGATACGGATCTCTGAGGCCGAGACCACCATATTTTTTTGACAAGCAAACTGTTGACCATTTTACTAGAGCCCATTTGCAATTTTGTCCAGAGGAGCCCCAGAGGAAATTGTGTTGCAGATTTTTTATTCTTTTGAGGACCCATTTTGGTGCAGCAAGAATGGAAAAGAGGTAAAGGGGCATGGATTGTAAAACATCTTTGATGAGTATGAGACAACTAGCAATATTAAGGGATCCGAAGGTCAATGAGGAAAGTCGTGCTTCAAGTTTCTCTAGAAGCTCTTTCCAGGATGAAAGCTGGATTGCAGAGTTGATTAATGGCGCACCCAGGTACTTGGCAGGTAGGGAGGCTATGGAAAAACCAAGAATTCCTACAATGTTGACTTTCGTGATGGCTGGGGTATTGAAAAAGAAGATATGTGATTTTCCAGGATTGATTGATGTACCTGAAGCCTCCGAGAAAGTGACAAGTAGGGATTTGAAGGTGTGAGCCTCTTGACCAGAAGGATGACCGAACAACATATTGTGATCTACGAATTGTTGGTGGGTAGTTAGATGAGAACCATGAACAGAGATTCCTCGGAGGTCATGAGAGTGGAGGGCATGATGAATGAGGCGACCAAGCCCTTCTGCCATGAGGACAAAAAGGAAAGGGGAGAGGGGATCTCCTTAGAAAATGCCTCTAGATGGGGAGAAGGTTCGGGAAGGGATGCCATTGATTAGTATGGAGAATAAGGGTGAAGAAATGAGATTCATAACCCATCGAATCCAAGAGGAGCTGAAACCAAAAGCCATGAGCATCTGCTTGATGTAATCCCAGCTTAATTTATCAAAACCTTTGGAGAGATCAATTTTTAGGAGCATACCTTCCTTCTTGGTGTCTTTCAGGGAGTGTATGATTTCATGAGTTAGAATGATCCCATCGAGAATCTGTCATCCTTCAACATATCCTGTTTGTTCCAACGAGATGAGTATCGAAAGCAGAGGCTTGAGCCTATTAGTGATGACTTTGGAAATCACCTTATAGATGACATTGCATAATGCTATAGGTATGTACTTATCCGATGTGATGGAGTGTTCTTCTTTTGGAATGAGAGCTAGAAAGGTAGCATTGAGAGAGGGGAGCATCCAATGCATTTCTCTAGATTCTTCAACCAACTGCCAGACTTCCAATTTGATGAGGTCCTAGAAGTGATGGAAGAAGCTAGAGGTGAATCCATCTGGACCAGGGGCTTTGCCATCTTTAAATTGAGCCATTGCTTGTTCCACCTCTTAAAGGGAGACTGGACGGAGGAGCATCCTGTTATGTTCTTCTGTGATGATCTTAGGAATATGTTGAGTGATCTTATTGATAGCTTGTTGTCTGCTTCCTTGGGGTTCCTATAGAACATATTTAAAGTGATTGAAGAGCTCTTTCTCAATATCCTCATGTTCTTCTAGCCTTTCTCCTTGTTGATTTTGAAGCTGTGCAATCCGATTGTGCATTCGTCTTTGAATGGTTGAGAGGTGAAATAATTTCGTATTCTTTTGCCCCTCCTTGAGCAATCTTATGCGTGATTTCTGTTTCCACAGTATTTCCTCTTGCGTTCTTCTGTCTTCCAGCTGGGAGAGAATTCTCTGTTCCTGAGTAGCAAGAGTCTCTGTTCTTCCTTCATTGATTATACATGCTAAAGTTCAATCATGGTTTGTTCCAGTATCTTCTGCTATTGGAAAATGTTCCCAAATGTGGAGTGATTCCATTGCTTGATTCGTGATTTGAGGTGTTTGAGATTTTGTTGGAATTGGTACATTTTAGAGCCTACTAGAGGAATGAAGCTTTTCCAGGCATTTAAGACCATGCTTTTAAAAGTGGGATGGGTGAGCCAAAAAGCTTCAAATATGAAGGGACGCTTAGTAGTAACTCCATGATGCAGCCATTGCAGAAGAATGGGCCAATGATCAGAACCTGAAAGAGGTAGTATGGAAGAGTGAATGTCTCCGCCTAAGTGGATTGCATTATCCGAGATTAGGAAGTGGTC
Source organism: Pinus albicaulis (assembly GCA_034641835.2). Classification (NCBI taxonomy): domain Eukaryota; kingdom Viridiplantae; phylum Streptophyta; class Pinopsida; order Pinales; family Pinaceae; genus Pinus; species Pinus albicaulis. The sequence goes on from CM076575.1 coordinate 742,921,463, forward strand.
AAGCTTAGATGCAATTTGTTGGGAGCCAGAGCGCTTATTGTTCCAAGTATGCATGCCATTGGCGAAGGGAAGGTCAATTAACCAGTTTCTTTGGATAAATTCCTTGAAGTGGCTGCTTTCGATTTCTAATTTGGCTTGTCCACCTTTCTTTTCTTCTAGCTTGGTGATCATATTGAAGTCTCCCCCGATTATCCAGAGAGGATGATGACGGTTGGCATTGAGAACTTCCATGGTGTTTAGCAACGCAATTTTGTGCATTGGATCTTGAGGGAAGTAGACATTAGAGAGGTGTCCATGGATGTTGGAGCCAATTAGATGAAAGGAAGCTTGTATGAGATTATGGGAGGCATGAAAGTCAAAGAGTGTAATAATTTGTGGGTTCCATGCAATTTCTAGGCCTCCTGAGGCTCCGGAGGCATCTACTGACACTGAGTGGCAACCAGACCATATGTTGGAGATGATGGAGCTGAGGGTTTGGTTGTTGCATTTAGTTTCTTGCATGAAAAATATAGAAGGTCTTTCCTGCTGTATCATGTTTTTAATCATCCTGCGTTTCTCGGGGTTGTTGAGCCCTCAGATATTCCATGATGTTAGTTTCATTGGGAACTATTAGAGATCGGCCGATAGAACTTGGTCAGCTTGGGATATCTTCCAGATTCCACCAGCATTTCCCCCACAATGATTGTCCTCTGCAGATCTATTCTTCGTCCTTTTTTTTTGTTTCCTTTAAGAGCTTTTTTCCATCCTAGTAATACCTGGTTGAACACCGAGTGATCTTTGTTGATGCACGCGAAATAAGATCACTTCTAAGCTGTCTATCTGTCTGTCAGGTATTTTATCATATTCTTTTTGTTTACAGGCCTGCTCAAGAGAAAAAATGTCCAGATCCCCTAAGTCAATGCTTTCAGGTTCCTCTTCCATATGACTGGAATGGCTTCCTTCCGGTATTGGGCCACCTATGGGGGGGTTGTTTTGAGATGAGCCATCTATCTCCATGAGATTCGACTGCCAGATAATGAGATCCGAGTCTTTACTGAGAGTGGGTATGAAACCTAGGGGATCTGGAGAGATTTTGGTTGGGGTTTGAGAGATGATGTGTTCAGCCTGAGGAACAGAGGTGGTGGGCTTTGATGATTCCACAGTTTTCTTTGCAGATTTGCTATTTGGCGGAGGTTGGTTGGCTAAGATATTAAAACTATTGTTGGTGGATGGAGCAGAGGGGCCATGGGGTGGAGGTTTGGGTGCGGAGGGGGGTTTCTTATGGTGCTTTTTGTAGTTGGGGACTTTGGTAAACCCCTCTGCATCAGTATTTTCAGAGGCAACATTGGTTTTTGGGGACAGGTTTAGCGGACAATCACGAAAAAGATGGCCATGTGCATGGAATTTTCTGCATCGAAAAGGGACATGCTCATAATCTATGGTTTGAATCCATTCAAAATCATCATGATAGAGACTTACCTAATCCGTGAGAGCCTTTGAGAGATGCATGTAGACATAGATTCTTGCATATGAGGTGTATCTTTTGAGCTTTATTTCCTCGACGACCTTGATGAACTCCCCTAAGCCATTGCCTATGGCTTTGAGGGATTCCTCATCCCAACATTCTATAGGTAGTGAGTACATTCTGATCCAGACAGGTGCCCAACTGAAATCTTCTTTGTCGAGATTGAATCTTTCTTTCCAGTCTCTAAGATATAGACCCGCTGAGTTGAAAAAATAGGGGCCCCCATCTAAGATTCGGTTTCTGTCCTCAATACAGTTGAAAATGGCATTGAAGAACCCCTTTGGTCCTAATTGGAGGGTAACATGTCCTTTTGGCTTCCATTTAGAGGCAATCCAGCCATGGAGAGCTTTCTCGGTTGGCCAAAGGCTGATAAATTTTCCTATGAGTGCATGGTCCTTCATGTACTAGATTTGTGCATTGATTCGATGGCTCGGCAGGTCAATCTTGGTTCGTTCTTCCGCAATAGGCAGACAGGTTGCAAAGGTTACCTTTGGATGTTCCATGTTGCCAACAGGCTCTCGGGCTTTGTCATTTTGTGTTGCTGTGTTTTCAGTCTGCGTCCTTGCAAAGTCAAAGGACGGATTATGGGTAGAGTCAAGCATGGCAACGTCATGATTACCGGAGAGGGGAGGGGTTCCTTTCGTTCCCACTGGGGAAGTCATTGAGTGCAGTTAGTGATAGAGAATTTCTTATAGCCCTTAGTGATTCGTGGAACTGATGGTGTTGCAGTGCTCAACCAAACCAGCGTGCACCGTTGCAGGTTTTGTAAAAACCCTGGATTTTCATTAGGGAAGCTCCCGATTCGCCTTGTTGCCATGTAGGGATTATGAAAAGTGGGATAAGTGGTTAATTCAAATGAAGGCAATGTTATTAAGTAAACAACAAACATATAATTAATTAGTCAAAGGCAGAAATAATTGATATAAATTGATGCCCATTTGCTACTATACATTTTTCACTTATTACCACACATCATTTTTTTAATGAAACAATGTTCAACTCACTATATAGTTTGAGTGGGCCTCATGAGATCACAGATAATAAACTAGAGGGATACAATATGTAAGCATTGTGTAATTCATTAATATAAATATAACAATATCCTATGCCATAAATTTTAATCGATAAAAAAATGATTTTATTAAAATTTATGTTATCTATTTCGCATGGTAAGCAAAAAAAAATATAAATATAACAATATTCTATATTAATAAATTATAATTAATAAAAAAATGATTTTATTAAAATTTATGTTATCTATTTAGCATGAAAAACAAAAAGATATAAATATAACAATATCTTATGCTAATAAATTTTAATTAATAAAAAAATAATTTTATTAAAAATTTATGTTATCGCATGAAAAGCAAAAAGATAAAACAATTAATCTTTACTCTCAGAAACAAAGATTAAAATAAACAGTCCCATTACATGTGCATCAAGTTGCGTACTGAAGGAATATCAAAGAAAGTAGCATGAAGGGTTTTGAGTACGATAAAACAACATTGTATAGATAAGCAAGTGGCACTTGTATTGTTTCAATGGAAGTAGTTATGCCATCCAAGAAACAAAGGTTCATGGAAATTATTAAATCATTAAATGTAATGGTTCCATATGACAAATCTCCTGTAGATATACCCTATTCAAGAATTTTTTGAATACGACTTCAGAGTCTGGGAACTAACATTTAATACGATTGCAGAGTCTGGGATTGATAGCGCAGGAAAACCATTGAACCGACACAAATAACTATGAGTTTTACAATAACATGTTAAAGTTTTGAACTAATAGAATTTGAGATAAATATATTAAAATATTATTAAAAAATCATGAATTTCTATTTATAATGTTTACCATTAGATAAATTTTAAATTTTTTGAGTCAAACAGATATTAATGTCAAATCAATAGCCAACCTAATGCAATTACACTGCCTCCCACAGGTATAATAACAAAATACGGTAAGAAAAGCAATCCAAAAAGTTAGCAATTGTACTATTTTGATGTATGCTACAAAAATAAAATATTATCCATTTTATTGTGATCGACATAGCCACCATCAAATATGCGCGAACTATTCTACAAGTTTACTAGAAAGCTCCCATTTAACCATACGAAAAATAAGTTGCATACATGCGTGATCACTTTTATCGTGATCGACACAACCAACATCAATTAGCAGAAAATGGGAACCTGAATCAGTAGCAGACACAGGCTTCCCCAAAGAAGCGCCTCCGACGATTTCAGTTCTTTCAGGTTAACTAGTGACAGGGCCAACCAATCCTTATCTTTGTTAACTTTAGCCATGCAAGTTTTTAGAGGTGAACTAGGCTGTAAGGATTGCTTTTGGTTTATTGGAATGTCAATCTGAGATCTATAATTTTAATTGTTTTAAAATTCAAGTATCAACAATAAATAGACAATTTGTATGCATGGCACACGCTTAAGGCCGAACCCAACTCTGAATTCAAATGATGTGACGCATTGTTCAGAGACAAAAATCTCCTGTAGATATACCCTAATCAAGAAGTGACATACACGACTTCAGAGTCTGGGAAGTAACATTTAATACGATTGCAGAGTCAGTAAGTAACATAAGCTTTTGATTAGGACCTTCTTGAAATTTTGATAAGTACATGTTTGAGGACTGACCTGATGTGGGGCAGTCAAAGCCATGGGGTCCCTAGCAAGGACAATGGTTATTCAAATCTGGATTAGCCGGGTACGTCTCGCTAATCGTTACAAACTAGCTTACGAACAATGATAGAAAAGCCAATGCCTGGTACTTGAAACTGGAAGTCATACTTGGCTCTTCTCTGCATTTTGACACGTAAACTTCATAGGCTTGGCCATCACTACACATGTCAATACGGTCCTCTTATGCACTCTGGCGCCAATAACCGATACCGAAACCTAGATATTCTACTATTTGGAGAGCCTCACTATGCGCGACTACTAAAATACATTCCAAACTAAATTTCAGACTCAACAATATAAACACAAGCATACCCAGAAACCATCAAAAGAATTAAATAATTTTGGACAGAAGACCCTGGAAATTTTTCAGACCAAAATGCAAAGCAAAGATTACATAACATTTAATATAGTATGATACAAACTAGAAGAAGGTCACGAGTAAAAATATTAAAGGCGAAGAGATAAATTCAGCTTGCAAACATCCTCAGATTGGACCTGAACCGGAGCCGGAACCTGAACCTGGGGCCCGTCATCACCACATCTATGAAATAGAGAATCAATACAAATCCTCTCCTGGTTTCACCTTGTTCCGCTTTGAAATGAAAATTCAGCCCTGTCACCACCGTAATTCATGGCTCTGAAACTTCCAGGCCAACCTAAATCGGCTTCCTCCGATAAAAATGCCGTGGCTCTGCCCCCATTTCCAAAGCTAGCGAAATCACTGTTAAATCTGGCCACGTGTATGCATTTCGTTAGGTTCGAGTATTGTTCAATGAGAGCCCTAGACCATCCATGGTGCACCCGAGCCGCATTGTAATCGGATTCGCAAACTGGTTTGTGAATCAAGGAATGTTCTTTTATGCCTAGCGTGTTGCTAAAATGTGTTGGCACTATGAATGGCGTTGTTTTTGGAAGACCATGGAGAAGAAGGCATGTCATGCTGGTAGAATATCTCTGAGCAAAAGCGTTGATTCTTTGCACTCTTTTGGCCATTCTTTGTTCCCTTTTGTGTGCGTTTTGATGGTCCCCTAGCGCCTGAGAGCTGTAGAGTTTTCTCAAGCAGAAATTGCAAGAGAATACATGGGGTGACTGGTCTGCTGCTACTCCTGGGATTTCTGGAAGATCGACACAGCCAACATCAATTAGCAAAAAATGGGAAACTGAATCAGTAGCAAACACACAGTTCCCCAAAGAAGCGACTCTGAAGATTTCAGTTCTTTCAGGTTACCTAGTGACAGGCCCAACCAAGCCTATCTTTGTTAACTTTGGCCATGCAAGTTTTTAGAGGCGAACTAGGCTGGAAGGATTGCTTTTGAGTTATTGGAATTTCAATATAAGATCTATAATTTGAAATTTTTTAACCTTCAGGTATCAATAAATGGACAATATGTATGCACGGCACGCGGTTAAGGCCGAACCCAACTTTGAGTTCAAGTGACATGACACGTTGTTCAGAGGAACAAATCTCATGTAGATATACCGTATTGAAGAAGTGACATATACGACTTCAGAGTCTGGAATTAACATTTAATACGATAACAGAGTCGGGATTGACGACGCAGGAAAACTATTGAACCGACACAAATAACTATGAGTTTTGCAATAAGATGTTAAAGTATTTAACCAATAGAATTTGAGATAAATATATTAAAATATTATTAAAAAATTATAAATTTCTATTCATAATGTTTAACATTAGATAAATTTTAAATTTTTTTGAGTCAAACAAAAATTAATGTCAAATCAATAGCCAACCCATTGCAATATACACGGCCTCCGACAGGTATAATAAAAGGATGATAATGACTAAAGCGACCCCTCCTGTCATTATCAATAAAAATCTTGCTCGTTGTCAGTATTAAAGTCTCACGTGTATATTGCATTAGGTTGCCTATTGATTTGACATTAATTTCTGTTTCACTCAAAACATTTAAAATTTATCTAATATTAAACATTATGAATAGAAATTCATGATTTTTAATAATATTTTAATATATTTATCTCAAATTCTATTAGTTCAAAAATTTAACATGTTATTGCAAAACTCATAGTTATTCGTGCATGTTTAATGGTTTTCCTGTGCCATCAATTTCTGACTCTGCAATCCTATTAAATTTTAGTTCCCAGACTTTACCTCAATGGGGATTGTGTTGCAGAGGGTAGGGATTCGAGAATGATTTTAGTGTTATATTTGGGGGTAGGTTTTAATGTTTGATTGTATAGAGCCACCATCGTCGCAACCTGCCACTGGGAGAGAGGAATTGAGGTCTTCTAAAATGAAAATTCTTGAAAAGAACTATGAGTTGTTCTTTGTTTTCTGAAGTGTGTGAGAAGACAGGGCCGCTGGTTCAAGCAACTAATTTCATGGCTTGATGTGCTATCTGCTCCGTGCTGATCTCACTCCTACAGTTTTGTTGAATCCCGAGGCTCTTTTCATTTAATTTAACTACGAAGAAGGTGAGAGGCAATGTATATAGTTGTTTTTAATGGTGTGGGCAAAGAGAAACATGTATTAACTCAGTTTTGATATTTTTATTTTCACTGAGTCTGCTCTGACGTGTTTAGTAAGCTTGATCTTTTATATAATTAGAATAAATTAAAATTTAAGAATAATTTGAGAAATTAAAAAAATTAATAAATTTTCAAAAAAATTATTGATTTAGTAGATTTTGATAACTATAATTGGAATCGCATTTTACAATTGTAAAAACTATCTAATTCAAATATTTTAGAAAATTTGAACACTAAATTTATTTTAATATTAAAAATACATTTTAAATAATGAAAAATCACTTCACCAAAATTTTCATTACAATTTAAAAAAATAAATAAATATACTATTTCTTATAAAATGAAAAATATACATCATCGTCTGTGGTTACATTATTATCTCCGCTTGATTTTATTGGTGCACTCTTGATATAATGTGCTGTTTAGTTCTTTTATCAATTTCTTAGTTTTTCTCTCACGATTTTCCTCCTCATTCCGAGAAATCACGGAAAAGGCATTTAAGAGCTATCTTTAAAGTTATTCCATTGCGACCACATCCTGGCATTTAAGTGTTATCTTAAGAGTAATCATATTGCAGCCACATCCCATGTCACATATTATTCCAAACTTAACTGGTCTCACTCATACGAATCTTGAACGAAGGTACAACGAAAATATTTTTTAATAGAACTTGCAATTAATTCAAGATAGGTTGAAATAATTGCAAGATAGGTTGAAAATATTTTTAAATAGAACTTGAAATTAATTCAAGATAGGTTAACTGATATGAAGACTTTGACATGACACCGTCTTTAATTCAGTGCTCTCACTCATATTTTTAATCCAAATCCTTGAAAATCTTAAACTAAATACGCATTTTTGCTGCAATCAGTGTCTAGAGTTCCAATCAGTTGCGATCAATGTTTGGCCTAAGGCTGGAAACTACAGAGCACTTCAGAGGCTGAGGCTCAAAGCTGCATTTGGCCTGAGGCTAGAAGCTGCAGAGCAGTTCAGAGGCTAAGGCTGGAAGCTGCAGAGACTGTTAGTTGCAACTAGGCTGAGGTATCTTTTTAGCTTTGTCTGATATTTGAAGGAGGGGCTTTCTTTTTTCATGCAATTGACTTGTTTTTTTTCTTTTTAAATTTTGTGATTTACATATAAGTGGGAAGGCTGAAGGCTGCAAGCAGCATCTACTGTGGGAAGGCTGCAATCAACGTCTACCATGGGAATCAACATTTTGGACTAAAAATTTAGGGCTGTAGAGGCTGTTCCATTTGTATTGCAACTATTGTTTCGGAGGTAATTTTATAAAATAATTTTTCTTAAAATTGTTTCTTAATATTTTTGTTTATTTATAGTTTTCTTTTTGTACCTTCAATTAAATTGTTTCATAGGGTATATTGTTATAGAAAGACAAACAAAATTAAAGAGGATACGAGAAAAAGTACCTCGGAACACACCATCCCGGTCATCACTGCCCTCAAATACTTGATTATGTCATGTGTGCATGCACCAATATGAAATTACATTATTGTTCAATTAAAATGTTTCTTAGAATTATGTTATTTATATAAAAGACAAACAAAAAATTAAAGAGGATACAGAAAAAAGGCGTACCTCCGGAACACACCATCCTAGTCATCCACCCTCCAAATACTTCAGATTATGACCATGTGTGCACCAATATGAAATTACATTATTGTTTTTTGAAGTTGCTTCGAGAAACATGCCCTAATATTTTGATTTGTAAGGACATCTTTACAAACTTCCTTAAATGGTACTTCAAGCTTGTTAAAAATGAATGCATATTTACAAAAATATATTAATGAGCCTTAGTTTTCTTACTCATGGAATTAGAGGATAAATTTCAAAATGAGTGTAAGTAATCATTCGAAGTAACATATGACTTTTTAAACTAAAAATTCAAGAACAAGATGAAGATTTTAGCAACATTTTAGATAACGAACGATTTTTTTGGCACACTGTAGGAGCTACATGATTTTTTGTTATAAATTTAAGCATCGGATCATTTTGTTATAAATTTAAGCATCGGATCATTTTTTGATGGCTGTAAACATTCGGTTGAATTCACTGTAAACTTTTAAGAAGCGGCCAAAAAATAGCGGCAAAATTTTAAGCACTGTGTGATTTTTTATGAAAAGCTTGCATCGGTTGATTTGTTTTGTAGCATAGATGGAATTTTATTTTAGCTGAACCTTCACATGTAATGGAGATTTTTTAAATGCTGGGAAGATTCGAAAAAAGAGGTTAAAACCCTACCAATTTCTCTAAGACATGGATCCTTGGGATCGATAATGTTGTTGCAGCACTCTGCGAGATCGATATTTCCATCATTTCGGACCTTCCAATTCTTGTGTGTGAGGCGCTCGTCCCACGGCAGTTTCTTGGCCTCCTTGAGCAATTTCTCGTCCTCAGAGAATAACGTTTCTACCACTATTGGAGGGGAAAGAAGAGTAAAATATTGCAGAAGTAGAAACTAAAGCTAATTTCTCCTCGTTCCCGTAATGCTGGTGGTCAGAGGAGAGTAGGTGTACCCTGCCCTTATCAATTCAACTCTCATCGTGTAGAACTCCTAGGCTCAAATTTTAGACACAATGCACACAAAAAACTCTACCTAGGATTTCATTCAGTGTTGAACTTAGAAAAATACAACGTAATCTATAAAATCATGGAAATATGTAACACAGTTTAACCTGCTACTCGTAGATTGTAAAGAAAAATCGAAGATCTCCAGAGTTGCAATGCAAGGTGATGAAGGAGGGAAGCAGCATATTTAATGAGATGCAGTGGGTCGATGTCTGAATAGAACGACATAGGTGTAGAACATGCACAAAGAAACGTGGCAGACATTATGAAATTAATATAATCAAGAAAAGAGCAAGATGCCTCCGTTGGCAATCGAAAGGATTTTGGCGGTGGGTTAGGGTATTACTCGACTGATAAATTGACAGGGAGGGGCCAATTATTGTGAGAATACATGACAGTGTGGTTTTCCAGTGCGATACAACCCAATGCTTCTGATAACTTCATGACCCCTCCTGTGACCACTAATTTCCAAAACTCTTTATAACCCTTCACAAACAAAAAATCCACGTCAGCCATGAATTCTTTCATGGTTAGCAGATTCAATCACATTGCATTAGTAATATAGTAACACATTTTGTCATTGACAAATAGCTTGTTTCCGTCCCTTCCCTCTAGGAGGAAATCATTGTCCAGGTAGGACAATTTGATGACGTCATATATTTTTCCAGGTAGGATTGGGAAAGGTGTCAACTTAGCATGTAATGCTGGAGCCTTGGTGAGTACAACACAAGTCACTTCCTTGAAGACCCGCCCTAAGAAACATTGCAGTAATTTGTAAGTCCGGGATAGATGGAAAGGCAGCAGCGACAACAACCATTGCAAAGCGGCTTGTATGAGCCATTGCACAGGGGTGAGCTTCACAAATTATAATAAGAAAAGACACTTGAAAAGCGAGCAAGAAATTACTCAATATTTTCTTGATTTCTTCCATTATCGGAGCTCATCCACAAACTATGAGGTACGACAACCTAATTAGTCAGTGTGCTCATCTATCTCCTCATGCTCTGCTTCTTATCTTTCATCCTGTTTCTTTACAAACATTTTCTTTTCTTCCACCCTCTTCTACTTCTATTAGTCCCTCTCCTTTGCACTATTAATTATTATTATTATTTTCCCAATATCATCATCATGTTTCCTTACCAACATTTTATTTTCTTCCACCCTATTCTACTTCTATTACTCCCTCTCCTTTGCACTATTAATTATTATTATTATTTTCCCAGTATCATCTTTTTTTATTCCAAGCTTGATACTTCACCAGTTACGCAAAGTATCGTAAGGCCTTCCATGTCCCTAGACTTCTTTCTTTATTCCAAGCTTCATACTTTAGTTAGACAAAGTATCGTAAGGCCTTCCATGTCCCTAGACTTCTTTCTTTATTCCAAGCTTCATACTTTAGTTAGGCAAAGTAACATAAGGCCTTCCATGTCCCTAAACTGAAATATTTGTGATTGAATACAAACATAAAATTTCCACACTTTTTCAAGATCAAGACAGTTTTTTAAATGGTGGGCCCATTACCCAAAAAAATTTCCACACTTTTATAAGCTCGCTCCTCGAAACAATGACCACAAGGTTAAGAGCCTTGCGCTCTACCATCTACGCCGGAAGGGTTGTTGTCGTTACCCAAAATAGATATCTTTTATTATATTGTTAGATTTCCTCTCATAGGTCTTTTCTATGTACCTGCATCTCCACTTTCAATTATTCATTCTTTCTTCTCTATGCATTCCTTCCTCGTCCCAACAATTCTCATGCATTTTCCTTTTTTTTTTTAATCTGTGCCATCTGTTATTCAGATTATCTTTCAATGGTTGCCAACATCGGTTTATTCACATCGTAGCCATTTCTTTTTTTTTAATTCAATGTTACAACTTAGATAATCATAATTTAGAGTTTTCGGGTGTGGTTTAACAATAAAATGGGGAGACTATGTATGTCTGACCGATATTCAATGGTACAACTCAGATAATCATAATTTTGAGTTTTGTTGCAATGGTCTAACGATGAAATAAGGAAGTTTGGTTTTCACAAGTCATATAGTCTATTTCTAAACAAGATTATATGTCCCTAAGATAGCTATTCCAGGTGCAATTTCTTCACTTGAAAAAAAAAATAGTTTGTTAAATTCAGTTAGGTTAAGAAATATTCTTCACTAACTACATTCCTATATTGGTGTGGAGTTAATACAACTTTAGAGTCTGGGAACTAACATTTAATACGATTGCAGAGTCGGGGATTGACGGCATAGGAAAACCATTGAATCTGCACGAATAACTATGAGTTTTGCTATTACATGTTAAAGTTTTGAACTAATAGAATTTGAGATAAATATATTAAAATATTATTAAAAAATCATGAATTTCTATTTATAATGTTTAACATTAGATAAATTTTAAAATTTTTGAGTCAAACAGATATTGGTGTGGAGTTAATAACTGTGAGTTCTGCAATAACATGTTAAAGTTTTGAACTAATATAATTTGAGATAAATATATTAAAATATTATTAAAAAATCATGAATTTCTATTTATAATGTTTAACATTAGATAAATTTTAATTTTTTTGAGTCAAAGAGATATTAATGTCAAATCAATAGCCAACCTAATGCAATTACACTGCCTCCCACAGGTATAATAATAAAATATGGTAATAAAAGCAATCCAAAAAGTTAACAATTGTACGATTTGATGTATGCTAAAAAATAAAATATTATCCATTTTATTGTGATCGACATAGCCAACATCAAATCTGCGCGAACTATTCTTCAGGTTTAGTAGAAAGCTCCCATTTCACCATATGAAAAATAAGCTGCATACACACATGATCACTTTTATCGTGATCGACACAACCAACATCAATTAGCAGAAAATGGGAACCTGAATCAGTAGCAAAAACAGAGTTCCCTAAAGAAGCGACTCCGATGATTTCAGTTCTTTCAGGTTACCTAGTGACAGGCCCAACCAAGCCTTATATTTGTTAACTTTGAACATGCAAGTTTATAGAGTCGAACGAGGCTAGAAGGATTGCTTTTGGATTATTGGAATGTCAATAAGAGATCTATAATTTTAATTGCTTTAAAATTTAGGTATCAATAAATAGACAATCTGTATGCATGACACGCGCTTAAGGCCAAACCCACCTCTGAGTTCAAATGACATGATGCGTTGTTCAGAGGAAAAAATCTCTTGTAGATATACCCTAATGAAGAAGTGACATACGTGACTTCAGAGTCTGGGACGTAACATTTAATACGATTGCACAATCGGGATTGCAGAGTCGGGAAGTAACATAAGCGTTTGATTAGGACATTCTTGAAAATTTTGATAAGTACATGTTTGAGGACTGACCTGACATTGGGCAGTCAGAGCCGTGGGGTCTCTAGCAAGGACAATGGTCATTTAGTGTTTCATCTGGGTACGTCTTACCTGATTGGTTACAGCTAGCTTACCAGCTATGATAGAAAAGCCAATGCCTGGTACTTGAAACTGGAAGTCACACTTGGCTCTTCTCTGCATTTCGACACGTAAACCTCATAGGCTTGGCCACCACTGCACTTGTTAATACAGTCCTCTTATGCACTCCAGCACCACTAATCGATACCGAAACCTGGATATTCTACTATTTTGAGAGACTGGCCATGCACGACTACTAAAATACGTTCCAAACTATATTTCATACTCACCAATATAAACAAAAGCATAATCAGAAACCATCGAAAGAATTAAAGAATTTTGGACAGAAGACCCTGGAAATTGTTCAGGCCAAAATGCAAAGCAAAGATTACAGAGCATTTAATATAGTATGATACAAATTGGAAGAAGGTCACAGGAAAAAACATTAATGTCGAAGAGATAAATCCATCTTGCAAACATCCTCAGATTGGACTTGAACAGGAACCTGAACTTGAACCTGGGGCCCGTCATCGCCACATCTATGAAATAGAGAATCAGTACAAATCCTCTCCTGGTTTCGCCCTATTCCGCTTTGAAATGAAAATTCAGCCCTTTCACCACCATAATTCATGGCTCTGAAACTTCCAGGCCAACCTAAATCAGCTTCCTCTGATAAAAATGCCGTGGCTCTGCCCCCATTTCCAAAGCTGGTGAAATCACTGTTAAATCTGGCCACTTGTGCGCATTTCGCCAGGTTCGAGTGCTGTTCAATGAGAGCCCCAGACCATCCATGGTGCATATGAGACGACTTGTAATCGGATTCGTGGACTGGTTTGTGAATCAAGGAATGTTCTTTTATGCCTAGCGTGTTGCTAAAATGTGTTGGCACTGTGAATGGCGTTGTTTCTGGAAGACGATGGATAGGAAGGCATACCATGCTGGTAGAATATCTCTGAGCAAAAGCGTCGATTCTTTGCGCTCTTTTGGCCGTTCTTCATTCCCTTTTGTGTGCGTTTTGCTGGTCCCCTAGCACATGAGAGCTGTAGAATTTTCTCAAGCAGAAATTACAAGAGAATACACGGGGTGACTGGTCCGTTGCTGCTCTTGGGATTTCTAGAAGATCAACATAGCCAACATCAATTAGCAGAAAATGGGAAACTAAATCAGTATCAGACACACAGTTCCCCAAAGAAGCGACTCTGACGATTTCAGTTCTTTCAGGTTATCCAGTGACAGGCCCAGCCAATCCTTATCTTTGTTAACTTCGGCCATGCAAGTTTTTAGAGGTGAAGCAGGATGGAAGGATTTCTTTTGGGTTATTGGAATGTCAATCTGAGATCTATAATTTAAATTGTTTTAACGTATCAATAAATGGACAATTTGTATGCACGGCACGCGGTTAAGGCCGAACCCAACTCCGAGTTCAAATGACATGACACGTTGTTCAGAGGAACAAATCTCTTGTAGATATACCGTAATGAAGAACTGACATATACGACTTCAGGGTCTGGAAGTAACATTTAATACGATAGCAGAGTCGGGATTGACGACGCAGGAAAACTATTGAACCAACACAAATAACTACGAGTTTTACAATAAGATGTTAAAGTTTTTAACCAATAGAATTTGAGATAAATATATTAAAATATTATTAAAAATCATAAATTTTTATTTAAACATTATATATATTTTAAATTTTTTAATCAATAACCAGCCCAATGCAATACTGCCTCCAGCAAGTATAATAAAAAGATGATAATGACTAAAGCGACCCCTCCTGTCATTATAATAAAAAGCTTTATCGTTGTCAGTATTAAAGTCTCACGTCATTATATCAATAAAAAAAAACGAAATCGTTATCAAGATGTTAGTGTTAAAAAGGATATAATCATTTATTTTTATATTTTGAAAATGTATATTAATAATTTTTATTTTTTTTGGGTTATATTATATATATTTTAAATTTTTAATATATTTAAAATTTTAGTTTATGATATTAATAATAAAATTAGAATTTATATTTATCGTAATTTGAAAATTTTATTATAATTTTCTTTTAGAATTTATATATTTATATTTATTGTATATTTATTATGTTATATTTGTATTGAATATGGAGACATAGTAAGAAAGATGGAAGTGTCTAGGTAATGTTAATTTTTCATTTTTTCATTTAATCAATTTATATTTGTTTTATGATTTAATTAATTTATTTTCTCTATAACTATCACTTTGTTCAATAATTTCAATCTTACAATGACACTAAGCAATTGTAGATAAAACAATAAATCAAAATACACAATAGAAGACAACGAACTATAGAAACACAAGATTTGGTCAAAGACCAAGGAAAAACTCTATAAGGGAGAAAACTCTTTCCACATTCTTCTTCTATTAGATGGTCATCAAATGTTCAACATAGACAATAAATCAAAATACACAATAGAAGACAACCGGGAACTATATAAACACAAGATTTGATCAAAGACCAGGGAAAAACTCCATAAGGGATAAAACTCTTTCCAAATTCTTCTTCTATTAGATTGTCATCAAATGTTCAACATAGAGATACATAATCCAAGTACATCAACAATGAGTCAAAGGTCAGAGCCTTGACTATCCAAACCAACCATCTAATACCCAATCAAAGATGAGCCCACAAGTGAAATCTAGTCAGAAGTCAAATCTACAATTTCTCATCAAAGTCAACTCTACCCTAACCAGTCAATGGTCAACGGTCAAAGTCATCCAAAAATTTCAGTCAAGGCAACAAAGAATGCCTTGACTATCCAAACCAACCATCTAATACCCAATCAAAGATAAGCCCAAAAGTGAAATCTAGTTAGAAGTCAAATCTACAATTTCTCATCAAAGTCAACTCTACCCTAACCAGTCAATGGTCAACGGTCAAAGTCATCCAAAAATTTCAGTCAAGGCAACAAAGAATGCCTTGACTATCCAAACCAACCATCTAATACCCAATCAAAGATGAGCCCAAAAGTGAAATCTAGTCAGAAGTCAAATCTACAATTTCTCATCAAAGTCAACTCTACCCTAACCAGTCAATGGTCGACGATCAATGTCATCCAAAAATTTCAGTCAAGGCAGCAAAGAATTTGACCTCCTAAACTCAGTCAAAATATTCAACAAATTTTTCCCATAAATTTGGTCAAAATCAAAGTTTGACCTACGAAAACCCTAACTCGGAATTTCAATCAACACTAGTCAAAGGTGCCCAAAAAATCTTGGTCAAAGTAGTCAACTAGGCCTCCAAAACAATCAAATAACTTGATCAAACCAAATCAAAATGTGCAACTCAAATCCAATTCAAAGCTGGTAAAAACACTCCCAAACAAAAAGTCAACACTGGTCAACAGAAACACCCTTTCTCTCCTTCGAACATGTGAGCCTGGACCTAAAATTTCAGAAGTAATCAAACTAATCAAGAGAAGAAATGATGATGTGATGATTCCTCTAAGTGATGTGAAATGATGTGAATTTATATGTGGTTAACGAGGTCGAATTTCCTTGCCCATACTGACTTGTAGTTTTTGTGATGATGTGGTTCCATATTAAAAATAATATTTTTCCTTGTGTAAATTAAATACTTCCAGCAAATAAATGAATTGGATGAAATATGGCTACTAGCTCTGCAACACACAACGATCATACAACAACAACGAGCTAAGTGGCACGACAACCTCATAAAAAAGAAGACATTCCAGAAAGGAGATTGGGCACTTCTCTATGACTCCAGATTCCAAGATTATTCGGGAAAATTGCAAACAAGGTGGCTCGGTCCATACGAAATCCAAGAAGTACACAACAACGGTACCCTCACCTTGACCACCATAGACGGGTCTAGTTCTACATTTCGAGTCAATGGGCACAGAGTACACCTCTATCACAAACCTCTCACAAAGGAGTCTTTCTGCTAGTAGGTACGAAATTATCCCACCATCCAAGTTGTGGCAGAAGGGGGTGATAACCCCACAACCTCAAGTACATGAGAGCTTGCTACCTTCATTTGTAAAGAATGTATATAATCTCCTTGCAATTCCTAGTTTCTTATTTTTTTGTACATTCTTCATGCTCATAATTATACCCTTTTTCTCATCCTCTTGCGTTTTTATTTCTCCTTGTTGTTCAAATTATTTGAACAACTGTTGTTCAATCTAATGGAACAGCTGTTGTTCAATCATATTGAACAGCCGTGTTTTTGCATTTTTATTTCTCCTTGTTGTTTAAATTCTTTGAATGGCTATTGTTTAATCCAATTGAACAGTTGTTGTTCAATTGGATTGAACAGTCGTGTTTTTGCGTTTTTATTTCTCCTTGTTCAAATTCTTTGAACGACTACTGTTCAATTGGATTGAACAGTCGTGTTTTTGCGTTTTTATTTCTCCTTGCTGTTCAAATTATTTGAATGGTTGTTGTTCAATCCAATTGAATAGTTGTTGTTCAATTGGATTGAACAACCATGTTTTTGAATTTTTATTTCTCCTTGCTGTTCAAATTCTGTGAACGGCTGCTATTCAATCCAATTGAACAACTGATGTTCAATCGAATTGAACAACCGTGTTTTTGCATTTTTATTTTTCCTTGCTTTTCAAATCCTTTGAACGGATGTTGTTCAATCCAATTGAACATCTGCTACTCAATTGGATTGAACAACAATGTTTCGTGTTTTTGTTTTACTGTTCAAACCTTTGAACGACTACCTAATTAAACAGATGATTTTTTTTTCCTCTCTTTAAAGAAGAACGATCCTTCTTTCTTTTGTCGATGTCCTCTCCTCATTCTGCACCCTAGCTATAAAAGATATCTCTGAGTAGAAATTGGCAGCTGAAGAAGAGGAAAACACTAAAATTACTAATATGATGATCCTTTGACACTATAATCTTTAACCTGGAAGCTAACATTGTACATCTATGCAATGAAAGGCTAAGTCATTTCCCGCTCAAATATGTTATCACACAATACATAGTCTTATAATGGTATATCTTTCTGCACTCTCGAGTAGTATTTCCCTTTGACATAAAAAAATAGGAATAAGGGGTATTAATTTTATTGGCATTCTTTTTACTTCTCACACCATCCCTAACTCTTAAAGTTTTAATGAGCCTCCCTTAAGGTATAAAGAATAATTGTTATGTTTACATGAAAATTTTTAAGAGAGGATAGAGGTCTCATCACGAGCTAGCCTACCATGTTCATAAGGGTTTAGCAGGTGACATGCCCACAATGGCCATCACACCAGGGTAATGACCTTCTCAACTGCTTGAAGGACAAGAGGTCTCATCACGAGCCGACCTGATCACTCTGTTATAATCCTAGTGAATGGCACTATGACTATCTGGCCATCATACCAGCACAATGGCCTCCTCATAAATCAAAATGTCTACTTTTCAAAAATAAATACTATGTTCATATGCAAATTTTCAAGAAATGATAGGGGGTCTCATCACAAGCTAGCCTACCATGTTCATAAGAGTTTAGCAGGTGACATGCCCACGATGGCCATCACGCTAGGGTGATGGCCTTCTCAATTGCTTGAAGGACATGAGGTCTCATCACGAGCTGGCCTGATCACTTTGCTACAACTCTAGTGAGTGGCACTGTGGCTATCTGGCTATCATACCAACATGGTGATCTCTCCACAAAACTGGCAGAATAACTACTTTTACATAAAGTATCCTAGCTCATTTTTTGGGTTAATATAGCAACCCTGTCGAGGTTATAAACGCCTGTTGGTAGTAGTGGCTCTGCTTATGGTATGAGAGTATGTTTAAACGATAGCCAATTACTCTTACACATACCTTATCTCCTATTTTTTCTTCCATTATTAGCATAAACCCACTACTCGAATTAGTGATAATACTATTCTACCACATAAGTAACTATAAACAAGCTATGCTTACATGTTTGAACTTCAGGGTGACAGCACCAATTATTATCTATCTCAGTCATGCTTCCGTCACACTTTACCATTAAAGAAGGACATCATATCATAATAATAGCTATACTACTTTCTTCCCCTCTCCGGTCACTTCCGCATGAGATACACTTATGATAACTTCCAATTCTGACCTTTACACTGCATGCGCTCATAATTACTCAATCACTCCTCTTTCCTTGAGCTCCAAAGCCACTGACTCTGTTCTCGCGTATAGACTATGATTACCGAACCCTGACATTTCCCCTATATGCATTCATGATTGATCAAATCTCTCTTGTACTTGAGGAAGTGGACGCCCTTACTTCGAGAGAGGGGGTGTAATTATCCGTAAATATCAAGCATGCAAATTTCCTGCACAAATTCTGTTGGATACGCTGATAAGACCAGAGGATCATTGCAATTAAGGTATGAAGCTACCTACAGAAGGTTGTAATCCCCTTTCTCTTGTATACAATATTCATTCTAACCAACAGGGCAGAAATAGGACATAATCAGAAGGAGAAATTAGCTCAAGAAAACACATCATCCATGGGAGAAAACTCTCTCCAAAATGAACTGACGACCTTCTTGATTTCAGATGCAAATCGCACTATCCTCCAACAAGCTAGCTAGCTGCCATATTTACACAAATTACAAGGATTTGATACAGAGATAGCAATTGAGTTCCTGTAGAACCTACAGGAGGGACAGACTAGGCTCAAGGGAAGGATTATACCGGTCACAGAAGATATTATTGCTGAAGTTTCTGGAATACTAGCAGAGGGAGAGAGATGGACCGAAAAACACCTTCTCTTACGAGAGGCAGTCGCAAAATACTAGGATCTAGAAGAACCATTAGAGCGAAAAGGGAAAGGGATTAACCCTACCTCTCTACATCAACCATGGCAGGAACTGACAACATTCATCCAGAGGTTCATCACATGCGATGGACGCCAAGACGTGGTAAAACCCCGTCAACTCAAATTATTAGTTGTGCTTAAACAAAAGATTTCAGTTAATTTGCCTACTTTCTTAAATTCTATATTACACGACATTGATGTTCAAATAAGAAAAGCTAAAAACCCTCAAGCAGTTGTCAGTCACCATGGGTTAATCAAATTAATCACCATGCATGAGTTTGGCAAGCAGCAGATATCCTGGGACAACCTTGTTAACCCTGCCGCACAGGCACCTGAGGAAAACCCTGTCGGGACCGAAATTGAGTTCCCTAGAATGAACATACCTAGAAGGAAAAGGACCCATGCCTCAACTTTAGAACCAAGCAAGAAAAGGCGGTCCAAAAGACTACATTTACAACAAGAAACCTCAGAATTCCTAGAGGAGGCAGGGCCATCCCGCTTATTACCCTCAAGCCTCAAAATATACCCCTACAAGATTATGAGGAAGAGATGGCTCAAGTCCTGGAGCAAATGACGGCATCCCATGAAACTAGAAGCCTATCCGAGCAAGCTGAAGAACAAGAATCACAGTTAGACCAATCTGCCACTACCAGCAGCTCTGGCAACACTGAGATAGTACCCCATCAAGAGGAATCATAGGCTTTTAGGGCCTTTTCTCCTCTTGAGAGTGATGGAGCGAATGAGGAAGAGCATGAAGAAGGGGTAGCCGAATTTGAAAATCAGTCAGGAGACACCATCCCCTTGGAACAAAATGCAAGCATGGAAACGGTTCCTCGAACGCTTGAGGGGAATATTGTCTCACCCAACTGGGACCCTCATGCAGAAGTGAACTCGGGAGTACATGTAGAAAAAAAAATCACAGAAAAGCCAGAAATTGACACCACCATTCATGAAAATGAGGTTGCTGCTCCTCTATCCCCTACTGAAACCATACCGGAAGAAAATTTAGCTGAAAAGAAGTTCAAGAAATTAAGCAGAACCTGCAAAAGGTTAAGGAAAATGGTAAAACATTTGAGGAAGCAGTTGAAAGAGGAAAGCAAGGCCCAGAAGCCTAAGAAAGAATTGACCACCACAGAAACCCAAACAAAGTTGGTCACCAATTTGTTAGACACTACCGAGGCTGAGATACAGACTGACTTAGCAGACACTGCTGAGGCTGAGATGCAGACTGACTTGGCAAGCACCGCTGAGATTGAGGTACAAACAAATCTAGTGGACACTATCGAAGCCTTTGTAAAAACTAGGCAGGAATTCATTGAAGAAAGGAAACCCAGATGAAGGAAACCCCTACCTATGCTCCTTTGGTTGAAAGAGCTGTCAATATAAAATGGTATAATGAATTCATCCAAACACAGCATGAGTTAGCACAATGAAAAAAAGAAGTAGTGCCAGCACAAGAGTATCAGGAAATGTTAAAGAAATTCACAAATATTTGTACAACAGAGGATGAAACATTTTCTCAGCTCAGAGAAGAGCAGGTAAAGGTAAAAAGGGCACAGGACCAAATGGAACAAGCCAAGAAACAAATCACTATGATTTTCTCTCTGTAATCTAATGCGCTAACATGTAGGACACCAACCACCAACTATGCCCTATTTCTAACTGAACGATATTTACTACTGAAGGTCAAGGTCGTCAGGGCAGGGAAGGCTACAACTTTCAAAACTTTAGAGGAATTTGTTCATTGTTGCAATGATCAAGATGAACAGTTCCAACGCCTTTTGTGTGAACTCTACATGCACAACTTCTTCCTAGAGGAGGACAGGGACAGTAATCCTAGTCCCTTTATAGGAGATATTCAGTTCCAGGCCTTCCTCTCTTTCCCTAAAAACTAGATTAGGTGGGCCAAAGCCTGTAACATTTTCCAAAAGAGAGAACATGGCCTAGACTCGTGGGTTAGAGGGGAGCCTACAAAACCCTTGCAGTTGTTCATCCAACACAAGAATTTCATGCGAAGAAAGGGGGTAAGGACTAAGCTGGGGCCTATCCATAAAGAAATTATACAACATGGAAGGGAATATTTCTAAGACATTCAGGAATCAACTCTTGCAGTATCCAAACAAAGGTGGATGGCCTCTATGAATAATGTGAAAAACAGGGAGCCATTTGGCTACAGAAACTTCAAAGCGACCGCCTCCAGATTCCTTTTATATAGCAATCTGGTCTTCAATATGGGTTCCACATGGATAGGGTGTAGGTATAGATTCCCTCTCATCTAGTACCCCCTCGAGGGTTATGATCATGACTACGAATTGCCAGAAGGGCACACAAACGCTGCCTTTGCAAGAATCAGAAAGAAACAAGGTTTCAAAGCATACAAAGAAGAAGTCTACCCTACCTATTCTCTGACCCAGTTACACCTCAATTATTTGTTTGCACAAGGACCTGCAAATAGGTAAGTGAGGGAGTATGTTGGGCCGGAAACAAGGTACGTTTTCACCCTACTTTTACCTCGAATTATCATACACTTTTAGGGATTTTTCCTCATCTCAAAAGTAAAGGGAAGGAGGATTAACGTAAAATTAGGATAAATGGACTAACGATAAAAAGAATGTTTTAACGACAAGAATTTGACTTATTGCATCTTTATTCACAGGACAACAAAGAAGCTGAATCGACGATGACCAAAAGACAACTGAAAGATAGAGAACACGCAAACACAATGACCCCCTCGAACCAGCGGAAGGCAGAAAGATAGATCCACGTTCAAAGCTCAAATGACAACCATGAGAAACGGGCTATCATTTGGAGAAGACCATTCCACTGAATGAAATCACCTTTAAAAAGGCCAAAGATGAACGAAAAATGGGAGCTGAATAGGAAATATCTTATGTAATAGATGTATCAGGACATAACTGTCTAGTTGTATTCATGTCTTAACTTCTTATTTGATAAAGAATTTTGGTATTTTGAATATTCATTTCCTGAGTTTTCCATCGTATTAGACTTCTGGTGGTTTGGGCCCAGCCCTGGGATTTTCCATGCTCATCTCTGTGCTGTACGTTAATTACGAAATTTATGATCAGTTATTTGATGCATTCTGTGAGACATCTTTCCACTTGTTAACTTCTACGCCTATGATGCTGCAATCTCCTATGCTACTAAGACAGTTCATCACTCCTGTTTTCTGGTTTACAGTAATTGTTTTATAATTGTTAGATGCTTTCATCATTTTCTCAACTCCTTTATATCTGTTTATGAGCTTTAGCACGATTTTTTTTCAATGCTTTATATCGCTAAGAATTAAATCCTTCCATCAGTACTATAGGACTTCTTGTTGTTGCTTAATGCAAAGGAATGTTAGCTAGTTAGTTTGCAAAGAGAATTCCATTGCAAAATTAGATAAGCAATTGTTGTTCAATTCGTTGAGTTTGTTGTTCCATTCAGTAGGACTGTTGTTCAATTCATCAGTGTGATGTTCAATCATAGGTGATCCTCGCTAAGCTTATTTAGATAGAATAGTTAGCGGCATTTTACAATTCCATTTTTTTTAAGCTGATTAAACTTCGAGAATTAGATAATCTTCTTCATGGTAATATAGAGTAACTATTCCTGATGTCACTCGCATATACTGTGCTTGTACTCTTGAAATAAAAAGACTTACCTTGGGTTGACAATTGAATGAGAAGCATAAAGGTTGCCTATAATAGTCACCTTAGTGAACCAACAGTTACTAGGGTTAGGTAACTTATATTTAATGTTTATTTATTATCTATTGCCTAAAAATAAACTAATTATGGGATCAACCTTGTAACCTACATTCATGCAACACAAGAGTTTAACCATTGTGCCAACAAGTTACTTTGTATGGCGAAACACAAATATTATATTTGAATTGCAAATCTTACCAGTCCAAAAAAATCATCAAATATATGTGGGTTCAGCCCAATGAATTGTTTGATATAACTACAATGTTTTACCATTGCACAACAATGAGTAGTATTGAAAGGATTTGCCACCAGTTTCATTTTATGGTGTTATTTCTCTATGTAAATTGAATAAATCAGGGTTTTTAGGCCAATTATTGGTATCTTGAGAGTGGGAGGTGGTTTGTAGGATAACCACAACCTTTTTAGCAAATCCAAAGAATAACTTATTTTCATATTGGAGAGCAAGTGGATGTAATAAAAAAAATTTCATCTTATAATGGATAGGTTCCTCATTGGTAGTGGACCCGAAGACAACCTAGGATGGTTGAACTCCATTATTAACCTATTTGTCTTGTATTTTTTATTTTTTGTTATTCATTTCTTCAATTCATCCTCTCAATTTTTCATTAATATTTACAATTTAAGCTAAGTCGGTTCACACTTAGAATGATTTTTCAAATCAGTAATTAATTTCAAATTAAGTTTGATATTAGAGGGGGTTTGATAATATTTGCAAGTGTGAATTCTTACCAAATCTAAGATCAAGAATGGAGAAGGATTGCTTGAAGAATACTATCTTGAAATTGACTCTTAATTCATGCAACTCAAATATGAGAAATGTCATCACCAAAAGGAGAGAATCCTTCAAACTAGGAAGTAGGTTTCCTTGAAGCATTTGTGACAATGCAAGTTATGGTGGAAGAGTTGTACCAAGAAAAAAAGTAAGCTCGATAAAAGTGGTTCACTTGTAAAATCTAAAGGAAAAGGAGGTGATATTGACCCTATTTTCTAGAAAATACGAATATTCCATTGGATAATTCATCACAAAAAATATGATAAATTATACTTAATAAAATATGAAATGTACACTGTGAGGTTTTATTTCTCTTTAGATTTATGGATTTGTAAATTATTGTTTATTGCATATGCATGAAAATTGTAATTTTTTATAAAATGGATAACAATGAAATAGAACTCACAAGCCATGATTTACATAAGATATAACATAAAAAACCCTTTTGTGAGAAAACCCAGCTGGAAGGTGATCTCACTCTACTCTCTTTCTCTATAGAAAACGACTATGAGTATAAAGTAGTATGGCCAATGGACCATAGGCTACTACAATGCACACAATTTTTTTATGTGCTCTCTTCATATCCCTCTTGGTTACTCTTCTTGTCTATGGAATGCAATTCCCTCAAAAACAATGGAACCGTTATCCTCCCATTGGCCTAGTTATACCACAACCTGATAACCTATTAGTGGTTAGTTTTGAATCCAAATCTTAATTAGAGTTACAATATGGACGCTACTCAAGTATGATTAATCATGATCACGTGGCTAGCCCCATTTCCGTGAGTAGTGGGGATTGGTGTGGCATCCTCTCGAATTTTGGTTTTCAAAACAAGAAGGCCAACTTTTGAGTGGCATAAATTTTGCATACATACTCTGATTAAGGTGATTCTTGCACCATTGGAAAATTATCCATGTATAGAATAAGAAGAAAAAAATTGCATTAAAATGAAAAATTTTACCCCCAAAAAACGTCTTTTGATGGCTCAAAATTCTCCCATAAGGTTTTAGACCTCAATTTGCAAACTTGATCCTACCACTAAAATTAGCCTTGTGAGCCAATTCCTCCACTTTTTATAGTCTAAAATCATCAAGATGGATGAAAAAAATATGATGGTCTAATCCAGATCACATCTCCCCATTTTGGGAGGATTTTGGTCCCAAAAAAATTCTATTGAATGAACTAGATAAATTTTTCCTCCACCTTCTCTTGGGTATATCATTTAGCCTTGTCTCAAAGTTTTCCTTCCAACCAAATTTTCCAAAGGTCATGCTTCCTTGAACTTGCATTTTTGGATATCTTCTGCAAAATTGTATCTTCTAGTAACTCTGCTTGAGAATCTGGTGCCAAATCCTCCATAGAAGGTAGGAACTATTCCTCTTCCTAGTATAACATGGAAGGCTCATAGAGTATCGGATTATTTGGATTCATAACTAAGTAAATGCACATGTATGTGGGTAGAATGAGTCTAGAGGTGTTATCTTGCACATTTTTCAATATCTTAGATGAGCCATAGCATAGAGCCTTAGTTTTCTTACCAGTACCCTATAATCTCTCTTGTTCAACTATCACCATACTCTGTCGCCCACCTTGAGTGACTTGTCTATTATTTGTTGATCATACCTAGCCTTATATTTTTATTGTAACTTCTACAATGTCTCCCTTACATGTATAAGGATTTGTCTGATCTTTTCTACAGACATTTTTAACCTTAAGGCATACCCTATAAGGTACTCCCTCACTCCTTGCTTCCCATATGCGATATCTAAATGTGAAGGTGGAAAATATAGAAAAAAAATTTCAAATGGGGACTTACCAGTATAAGTGCATACTAATATTTTATAACAATGTTGTAAATATACTATATTTTAATCCAAATCCTTAGAATTCTTCTGATTGAAACCCTTCAAAAGCTACACCACCAAAGTACTATTGACTTTTTCTATTTACCCATTTGTTTGTGGATGGAATGTTATATATATATTTAGATTTGTGTCCATCTTCTCCTAAAATGTAGTAAAAAATGCATAGATAAAACTTATGTCCCTATTTAAAATGATGCTCCTTGGTATCCGAAAATGCACTCAGAATTTTCCAAAAAACAAGTTTTTTTCTTCTTGCCCAGTGATGGATTTTTAGAGGGAAACATAACAGACATATTTTTGAACCTGTCAACTACCACAAATAGATAGTCATGTCATTTCCTAGTTGCCATTAAAATTCCCACAAATTCCATGGAAATGTGTTCCCAAGGATGAGTGGGTACATGTAAGGGAAAATATAGGCATTGTTTCTTGTTACTAGGCTTGCTAGTACAACACACAATGCATCTTCTTATGAAGTTCGGTAATGACTCTTGCATATTGGGCCAATACATATACCTATGCAAGTTGGCCAATATCTTCTTGACACCAAAGTGCCCTGCAACCTTAGAGGTGTGAGACTCTCTAATTAGATGAAATTTCTCACCTTTAGAAACACATAATTGATACAATGTATAGAGTAACCCATCTTGGATATTCTGAAAATTCCACAAATTGGAATCCTACTACAACGACTGATTAAGATTATTCTATTTGTTAAATGAATGAACAAATTATTTACTGTGTTCTATGGTAAATATCGAAACTAATACACTGTGTCCTTCACAAATAAAAAATACTGCAAAAGAAAATGCCACTGGAAAGATAGATGCACACACACACACACAAATAACAATATTGTTTTTGGACCAAGTCCCCAGAAAAACCCAATGAGGGAAAATCGGTGCAACAACTAAGGGGCTGATTATTATGCAGTAGTAAATCTGAGTACAAATATATAGTTTCTTAAATCTAACAAACCATATAGAGAAAAATCTGACAACAAATTCTAGTGAGAAAAATATCACTCCCACTGTTGATCCAACGTTGACCTTGGCTCAAGATGAGCTACGTTGCGTTGCCTCTGCATAGTCACCACGTCCACCTACACAGTACTACGTCCCCATAGCTAGGAGAAACTTTCCCTCTCGCTAATTGATCATTTGTTGTCTAGAAACTGGACCCTCCTAGCCTTCAGACTCTCTCTCCGGATTCTCGCACTGAATGAACTTTGCTTCCCAGCAAAAATGTGGATCTCCTCTGACAAAAATGTGGATCTCCTTTGAAGCACTGTGCTACCTCTCTGTGGCACTCAACGCCTCTCTGCTGTGTACCCACTGGATATCGAAAATATTCCTCTAGCCTTACTATCCCTGCCCCTCTCTCATTGCATCGAGCTCACTAGCTCTCTCTCTGGAAACTCAGCGTTTCTACTCAAGAAATTGATCTGTTAGTGAATTTGATCTCCGCAAGTGTGTTCTCCAAGCCCCATCGTGTTTCTTCTTATAATATATCGTTGAGACATCAACGACAACGATTAAAACTTAATCGATGGATAATTTTAACTAGAAATCGATCTGTGTCTTTTTCTATAAATTTCACATTTGACTTAATTAATACCATTTAATTAATAATATTTACTAAGTTTACACTTAGGAAATATTAAAAAATGATTAATTATTTTAATTAAGTCATCTCTAGATGGAATTTACAGAAACTATTTCTGGGTTTTGGAGAATGCATGTGTCTTAACCTCTCCGCCAAATTTTGAGGCTAGAACGCATCCGATGCTACAAAAACTAACACTCCATCTTTGCAAGTAAATTGTTCTAGTACTACAACTACAATACACTACCTTTGCACCATCTCCTGCTGTGATGTTGATGTCTGGATACTTCTGCCCACCAACTACTACGCAACTCTAATATGCATTGCATATGTGCTACTGCTGACCCTACTTAAGTGTTGCCAACCAATGCATCTGCACTGCAACTATGTTGCTGCTACTACTGCAACATCTGCAATTGTCTCTCATCTATTGCTGCTGCAACTGGGAACTGTCCATGAAACTGAACCAACTATGGTCAGCATGATGCCTATTTCACCTGAGTCCTGACTCCTACTAGTCTTTGTGTTTTCACTGAAGCCTCTATGTTGCTGTTAACTATGCATTGTGCCATCTTCACTACTGCCAACTCTGCTATGTGCTGCTTAGTCTCAGACCACTACTAGCTACAACATTTGTCACTCTGGCACCTGAATGCACCACCTATCACTAGTTCATACTTCTACTACGTCTATGGGATCTTGTAGCAAGGTATTGATCCAAGAGGTGGAATCCTAGAGGATCTTATCAAATTGTAGCTCTCTAGGGCTACAAAACCAAATAAACCCACCTCACTCCTCGAGGTATATTAATGAAAATGGAAAACTCTTCCTCCAATCTGGAGGACAACCTATCAATCTCCGTGGATGAATCCTGCTGATACTGATTCTCCTCTTTGTCCTTCTTTTTGAGAGGACATTGAGTGATGTAGTGACCAAGTTCACCACATCTGAAACACTTGACCTTGGATATGCCCTTCTTCCTCCCGCGATGCTCTTGCTGCCACTTTGATGTGAGGGCTACTTTCTCCTCTTCCTTTACTTCCATCGTCCCACTGTTACTGCTGCCACTGATGGTGCTCTTCACCAAGTCTCGCCTCATATACTCATGCTACAAATATTCCCACATTTTGTCCCAATATGGAATTTTTTCTTTGCCTAGGATACTCTAGAAGAATACTTTCCACTCCTCAGAAACACTATTCAGAGAAAACCACACAAATTTTGTAGATTGGGGTGTTGACCCGACTGCAGGTAGTTGATCCCAGACTTCCTGAAGTCTAGTAAGGAAGAGGTCTATACGCTCCCCTTTATGCATCCTGGTAAACCGTAGATTCTCCTCCAAATACATCTTCTGTTGCTCGGATGATCCCTGGTACAACTTGGAAAAAGCATTCCACATTTTCTTGGAAGTGTCCTTGCCAGCTATGTGTGACACCATGTGATCTCAAACTCCATCGAGAATCAACCTCTTCGCCTTCACCATCTCCTGTTTTTATGCCTTTAGCTAATATGGGTTCATGGGTATAGATACCACTGAACTGATATAGGTATTGATATCATATTCATCTAGAAGGTAGGAAATCTATGCCTTCCAGATCACGTAGTTGGCTGAACCATCCAACCGATCCTGATCTCTCAACCCTGCCGACGTCGTCTCGTCGAAAATTTAGAACTCTTCCTCTTCTCCACTGTGCAGCTACTACTAGGCTCTACGCAATCCCTGTTGGAGCGGGAATATCTTCTCACAAGTATTGTTGTTCTGCAGTGAGAAATCAAATTCCTAAGCTAGAATTTCCCTGAGGAAATAATTCCCTCATTGTATGATCTTCTTTCCTTCTGACGCTATTTTTCACAAGAAAAATGTTGAAAAATAACTGCGTCCCATCTAAAGATATTCTTTGCAAGAAAAAAATTGCAAATCCATATCCCTTTGACAATCTTCGATCTCGAAAATTAATTCTTTGTCGACTCACTGAAAGTAATAAATTTTCCTCAAAATTCTTCCCTCTAGGCCAATGGACTGTGCAGCCATGTGGGGTTCCTAGCAGCTGCTCACATAGTGCCTCAAAGCTCCCTCTTTCCTTTTGTAAATAATCTCTTCCTACTTCTCCTGCGCTCTTATACAATGTGAAAATTCCACAAATTGGAATCCTACTACAACAATTGATAAAGTATCTTATATTTGTTAAATAAATGAACAAATTATTTAATGTGTTCTATGGAAAATATTGAAACTAATACACTACAACCTTCAAAAATAAAAAATATTGCAGAGGAAAATAGTGTTGGAAAGATAGATGCACACAAACACAAATAACATTGTTTTTTTTGGACTAAGTCCATGGAAAAACTGAATGCAAGAAAACTAGTGTAGCAACCGAGGCTTTGATTATTATGTAGTAGTAAATCCAAGTACAAATATATGGTGCTTAAATCTAGCAAAACATACAGAGAAAAATCTGGCAATATAGTATAGTGAGAAAAATATCACTCCCACTGGTGAT
Source organism: Pinus albicaulis (assembly GCA_034641835.2). Classification (NCBI taxonomy): domain Eukaryota; kingdom Viridiplantae; phylum Streptophyta; class Pinopsida; order Pinales; family Pinaceae; genus Pinus; species Pinus albicaulis. The sequence continues at coordinate 742,951,430 of CM076575.1, forward strand.
CAAACGCTGACCTTGGCTCAATATGAGTTGCTCTATGATGACTCTGTGCAGTCACTGCATCAACATGTGAAGTACTGCATCCCAACAACTAGGAGAAACTTTCTTTCTCGCTAACTGATCAACTTCTGTCTGGAAACTGCACCCTCCTAGCCTCTGAACTCTCTCTCTAGCTTCTGGCACTGAATCAACTATGCTTCCCAGAAAAAATGTGGATCTCCTCTAAAGAACTGCACTACCTCTGCGTGGCCTCTGTGCTTCCTCTCTGTGGCACTCATTGCCTCTCTGCTGTGTACTCACTGGATCTGGAAAATCTTCCTCTGACCTTACTATCCCTGCCCCTCTCTCACTGCATAGAGCTCATATCTCTCTCTCCAGAAACTCAACGTTGTTACTCAGGAAATAGATCTACCAGTGAATTCGATCTCAACAAGTGTTTTCTTAAAGCCTCATTGATTTTCTTCGTACAATATCTCATTGAGACATCAACGACCACGATTAAAACTTAATCAATGGCTAAGATTAACTAAAACTCGATATGTGTCTTTTTCTAGAAGATTCACATCTCACTTAATTTATACCATTTAATTAATCATATTTCCTAAGTTTAGGCTTAGGAAATATTAAACTTTAATTAATATTTTAATTAAGTCGTCTCTATATGGAATTTCCAGAAATGATTTCTTGGTTTTGAATAATGCATGTGTCCTATCCTCTATGCCAAAAATCGAGGCCAGAACACATTCGATGCTACAAAAACTAACAAAGATGGTATTCGATTATGTTATCACCATCATGTGCATGAATCTGCCTCTGCAACTACTAAAATACCTCCTTAAAATCCTCATCATTTGAATATGCATCTCTGTATGCATCACAGGTGAATAAATCCATTTGTATGAGAGTTCCCAAAGTTGTGATCTTTCATGTGGGTTGCCTTGAAAGCATGTCAAACATATTGTTTGTGTTTCCCTTCTTATAATTGATCACTAAAAGGAACTGCTATGGAAACCTCAACCACTTATAATATTTGATTTTTTATACCTTTCTCTAGGCCTACAGGTACTATAATGGTTGTTTATCTTTGTTTATTACTATCTTTTTGATAAATAATTTCCTCCTGCATATAGAATCAAACTGCCTAGATCTAGTGGCTTGATCTAGAAACAACAGAGACAAAAATTCATATTTTTCCTTAGAGTCTAGAATATGGAAGAAAGACTTACCTGGAATCCAACACAAGATCTTCTCTTCTCCTTATTAGGATATTCCGACACATAGGAAATAGTTAAGTATAACTTGGTCTAGCATAGAGTTAGGTAAAGTGTGTTTCTTTACTATGTACATTTGTAACTTATAATCCAACGGTCACGATACGTAGTGATTTGACGGTTCACTCTCTCCTCGGTATTACCGACACTTGATCCATGGCTTAACACCCGCTTGGTCCATGTTCTCTATTTAAAGAGTATGGAGTTTCATTTGTCCGACAACCATTTATGAGATAATCTTATGTGATTTTTCTTTATTTATATTAATAAATTTCCTGAAGTGACTGTGTTGGCTTAGGTCGTGGACTATTTCCCTCTTCAAGGGTTTTAACCACGCCAAATACTAGTGTACTGATTTGTGATCTGTTTATGAGTGGTGAACTTTGGTGTTTGATCTAAGGAACTTACCCTATAAATCCCTACATGGTATCAGAGCCATTTTGAAGGCCGCATTTGTTGTTGATCCAAATTCGAAGCCGGTTTGACTGCATACGACTGTCGTTTTCCAGATCTACTATTTATGACCACTTTCGGGCCGGGAGAACTACTTTGTTGTGTCTAGAGTGTCTGTTACAATGAGGAACACCTTTCATTTCATGCGAAAAGGTTTCCGGATACCCAAGTTATGTCATTTTAGATCTTTAGGAATAAAGTATCTTTTTTGCAGTTATATTTATTAATCCTTCTGTTTATTTCGGTTCCCTCAGTTTATTTAGATTTATAGTTTTTTTTATTGCCGGATCTATACCCTGTGTATGCTCTTTGCTTTGCGTTGTGTGCGATCTCAGCAAATCAGAAACAGGAAGACGAGATATTTTTGCTACTTATGTTATTTCCCCGCATTTTTGTGCGATCTCAGGAAATCGGAACTAGCGAAAAAATATAGTTTTAGGTAAGACTAACTGGAAATCTAACGTTCTGTCGTAAGGCTTGTATGTTTTTTTTTTGCATGAAAAAACACACACATAGAAGAGCAAAAAAAAAAAAAAAACCCTTCTTCATTTCAAACCATTATATAATACTTTTACTAGCTCACTTGGTGTAAAGTTATTTTATGAGAATAGAGGTCTTGGGTTCACATCCCTTTGGCAAGCTTCTTTTTCTAAAAAAAACTTTTTGTTAAGTTACTTTTTTCTTAAAAAAACATTTTGGCAAGTTTTCGGTTTAAAAAAAAGGGTTTTTTATTTAAAAAGCACATGTAAAAGTAACATTGTAAAAGTGACTCTCACTTATTTATAAAAGTGGGTCACATAAAGTAGTTTTTTTTAAAAGTGAGCTTATTGTATTAAGTTTGGAAAAGTGGGGGGCGGGGGGCAGGGGGTTTAAAAGTACACCTTCATCATCATCTTTCAACCTCTCACGTAACTATTCGACATCTACTACAATTTCTTTTCAAAAAGGCATAACTTTTTCATCTAGAAGCCATTTTCAAAGCCTTTTTTTTTAACCAGCCTAATTTTTCGAGATCTTTCCATTGGAGCAGTTGGTTTCAACCCTTTCAGCTTTAGTTTGAAAAAATGGAAAGTGCATGCCCGATTATTCTTAACCACGCCAATTATTTCCAATGACTATCTTACATGGTAGAGTTACTTAGAAGTAAAGGGCTTTATAGAATCATCACATGACAAGAAACTAAACCTACCGCTAGAGATAAATCCGCTAAATGGGAAAATAAACAAGATCAAGCATGAAGGTTGATAGGAATGTCCATTGCTTAAGATCTTAGATCTCATATCCAAGACATTCGCTCCCGTGATGAAGCTATGAAAAAGCTAAATACTATTTTGGCATTAAAAATGAAATCAAAGCCCACCAACTTGAAAATGAGTTTCTTACTTTGGACCCCAATAATTTCTCCTCTATTGAAGATTTTATGTCCAAATTCAAGACCCTTGGACTTCTTTTAGAAGGTTGTAAGGTCAAAAAGGAAGATGGTAGCCTTATCTATTTCATTCTTTCTAAGATTGGCCCTGCATACTCTGTATTTGTTTCCACCTTCCATTCCACTATAGAAGCCCTCATTTCTCAAGGAACAACCTACAAGCCCCCCTCTTTTGATGCCTTTTGTGATTCTTTGATAATAAGACAAGAACAAATATTACACCTTGGTCTTTCTAATATTGCAAACTCTTCTAAGAAAGCCTCAGTGGCCCATCAACAACCATACCAAAATAATCCTAAGAAGCATCATCCTAAAAAGAATGGTCTTAAACCAAACAAGGGTATTAAGCAATTTCAGCCACAAACTGAAAAAGAAACTCAAAAAACTGATAAGGAAAATATAAAAAAAGGGAAGAAGATTGATAGACATTGCAACTTTTGTAATCTTGATGGCCATGTAGATTCAAAGCCTTAGAAGCAGCAATGAAGAAGCACAACATCAATTTGGAGAACTCTTCAACTTCATCTTCAAAAATGGCACTTTCTGCTTGTGGTTGTCAAGCATCAAGATCTAGTTATGCTTTGAATGTATCTTATTCTTCTCATTCGACTCATGAGTGGTTCATTGATTTTGAGCCTCTTACCACATGGCCAAACATAAAGCCATGTTTTCTTCTTTAAATGATTGTAACACAAAAAATATTTATGTTGGTGATGATAGATCTCTTAGTTTTGTAGGTTCATGAACCATTCATCTAGATAATGGTTAATTTAATAATATATTATGTGTTCCTACCTTATCTTGCAACCTTCTATATGTTTATCAAATAACTCATTCAAGTGAAGGCAAAACAATAGAATTCCCACCTCATGATATTGTAATTAAGGACCTCAAATATCCTAGACATATTTTAGCTACTAGCATTGTTGATGATTCCACAAGGTTGTATAAGTTTGACAACTTTGGGTCATCATGTCTTCCCTCCATTTTTGTTGCTCATAATGATGAAGTGAGCAAAATTTGGCATGAGCGATTTGGTCACTTAAACTATTGCTCTCTTCAAACTCTATGTAAAGGAAATATGGTGACAGGTCTTCCTACGGTATCTTTCCGAGGTGGTGTTTGTTCTGGATGTGTACTCGGAAAACATCATCGGGATAGTTTTGACAAACGTGCCTCTTGGCACGCTTCAGCCCCTTTGCAGCTTGTACAGAATGATTTATGTGGTCCAATTCTTGTTGTTTCTTTCTCTCGCTGCAAGTACTTCTTAACTTTCATTGATGATTTTTCCAAACGCACTTGGGTATACTTCTTAAAACTCAAGAGTGAATTTTTTAACATGTTCTTGGCCTTTAAGGCCTTTTTTGAGAAACAATATGGACATCACATCCTTAAGTTAAGATCTGACAATGGAGGACAATATGTTAACAAGAAATTTATCCACTTTTGCATTGAGTATGGAATTCAATTGCAACATATTGTTCCATATACTCCACAAAAAAATGGTGTAGCTGAAAGGAAGAATTGCACTCTAAAATAAATGGCTAATTGTATGCTTCAATCTAAAGGACTTAGTCTTAATTTTTGGGAAGAAGCAATTAACTGTGAAAATTACATAGTAAATCACACTCCTACTAAAACTTTAAGGAATATAACTATAGAAGGAGCCCGGATCTCAATCAAACCAGATGTAAGTCACTTTCTTGTTTTTGGAAGTGAAGATTGGGCCCATATTCCAGATGCGAAACATAAAGCCTTAGAACCTAAGAGTGAAAAATGCATTTTTGTTGGATATTTTGAAGATGTCAAAGGATATAGACTCATTCAACCAAAATCCAAAAATGTAATCATTAGAAGAGATGTAAAATTTGATGAAAATATATCGGCCTGCGAGCCTAGTTCGGTGGGTGTGCCACCTTTTGCCTGCAAGCCTGATTCGGCATATGTGCCACCTCTCTCTATCTCTTCTATTTTTGACATCATTCATTCTAGTTCGGATGATGACAACAAGGATGAAAATCCTCCTCCACCTCCTCAAGATATTCCTTCAGCTCCACAACTTCTAAGATGGGTCCGCTCTACTCAGGATGCAGCAGGTTCTCTTGCAAGTGACCCTACAGAGCAACATCGTACACATTCTTATTTTGAAAGAGCCTCTTCCTTATTGGCTCAAGTTCCATAAAACCATGATCCAGACACTGTTGAAGAAGCTTCAGGTCATCCAGATTGGGATGAAGCTATGAATGAAGAATATCATTCCTTATTGGCAAACGATACTTGGGATCTTGTTCCTCTTCCAAAGGGAAGAAAATTTTTCAGATGCAAATGGGTTTACAAAACAAAGTTTGGACTAGATGGAAAAGTGGATAAACATAAAGCTCCTCTTGTTGCTAAAGGATTTTCACAAGTTGAAGGCATTGAATATACTGAAACATTCTCCCCTGTTGCCAAAATGAATTATATCCACCTTGTTATTTCCCTTGCCGCCTCCTTTAAATGGGAAGTCCATCAGATGGATGTTAAATATGCCTTCTTACATGGAGATTTTCATGAATAAATCTTCATGGAACAACCCCCTGGCTTTATCCAAAATGACTCTGGCCTTGTTTTTCGCCTTAGGAATTCTGTCTATGGTCTCAAACAAGTTCCTCGGGATTGGTATGCCAAAATGGATAGCTTTCTCTTAAATAATGGCTTTTCTAGGTGTCATTCTGACAACACTGTCTACACCAAGAAAGTGGGTAAGTCCTTCATCATCCTTGATCTTTATGTTGATGATCTTATCCTTACTGGTAGTGATCCCAATCATATAAACCATTTGAAGTCTAGCCTCAAAAAGAAGTTTGAAATGACAGACTTAGGACAATTGCATTATTTCCTTGGTCTTCAAGTCTTGCAATCCAAAGAAGGTATTACCCTTTCTCAGTCCAAGTATGCCTGTGATCTTCTACGCCAATTTCACATGGAAGACTGTAAGCGAGCCCCTTCTCCCTTTCAATGGAGTCAAGCTTTCGGTCACTTGTACTACCCCTGAAGTTGATGCTACCTTACACCATAAACTTGTTGGTAAAATTCTGTATCTAACCCATACTCGTCCTGACATTTCCTTTTCCATTGGTCTTGTTGCTTGGTTTATGCACCAACCTTATGAAAGTCACTGGAAAGCAGCTAAAAGAATACTTCAATATATTCGAGGTACAATTTAGTTCAATATTCATTATAATGCAGGAGCATCTCCATTGTTGATTGGTTTCACTGATTTTGATTAGGTTGGTGACCCTGATGATCGAAAGTATATTGCAAGTTACGTATTCACTCTTGGTTCAGGACCTATTACATGGTCTTGTAAGAAAAAAAGTGCCATATCTCTTTCTTTGGCAGAAGCAGAGTACCATGGTGCAGTTGAAGCTAGTAAGGTAGCCTTGTGGTTTCGTCAGATCGTGACCAAATTTGGTCTTCATCAGCAGAATCCAACTACACTTTGGTGTGATAATCAGAGTGTCATTCAGCTATGCAAAGATCCAGTTCAAAATCAGCATATGAGACACATTGAGCTTCACATACACTTCATCAGAAAGCTCATTCATGATCATGTTCTTAAAGTGAAATATTGTTCAACCGATGATCAAGTTGTTGATATCTTTACAAAGGCTCTCAGAGAAGCGAAGTTTACCAAACTTCGATCTATGCTTGGATTTCAGGAAAGTTATCATTAAGGGGGGATAGGCTCTAATGCCTCCTTCATTTTCTTATTGTGATACCTTTGTAAATCCTTCAATCCTATCCCAAGTTGTTCTTAAGGGGGTATATTAGGATATTCCAACACATACTAGAAAATAGTCTCCTATTGTGTCATTTTTGTAAATCCTTCAATCCTATCCCAAGTTGTTCTTAAGGGGGGATTTTAGTGTTGAAAAGTGTAGATAAGATTGGTCTTCATATGGACTATGTAATTATGTATTTATGTAAAGAAGAAGACAAAGATAATAAAATGTATATTTGTTGTACTTGATTCATGGGTTTCATGAGAAATATTTCATTCCAAGTTAATATAATTATTATTGATGTCTATTAGGGTTTTGTATTCTAGGTATAAATGTAATTAAGTGTCATATATATGAAGGATCTAGTCTAAATAAATGCTCCAATACCTTTCCAAAGAAACCGTGAATGAATGGCTTAATTCAACCCTCCAACAACGCTGAAAGATAAGCTAAAATCATGTGTTAAAGAAAACCTTACAACAGTTGGATAAGTCGGCCTACAAGATAAATGGAAGGCCAGCATAAAGACAATGAAATTGTCTCTATATATAAACCTGTTCCGCGGTTCATTTGAAGACAAGAATTTCGGTCATCTCTGAAACAAAAGTGCGGATTTTAGTGCATATTTGACGAGTTTCAGGACTGGTTAAGATACATACATCCTTGTGGTATCTGAGTGTCATAGGTGCTATGGTTTACTGAAACAGAAGTGTGAATAATCCTAAAGCATCTACAATGTGACAGGGTCACTTCAAGGGCAGTGTTGAAGTGCAGATTTGTCTAAAGATAATTTGCGGACTATCCTAAAGTGAAGTTGCTGATAAAAGGTGATGTTGGTATTCATGTCCAGTCCATGTAAAGTTGACAGTGGTCTGGAAAGAGAAGAAGCAGTTGGAAAGTGGGAGAAAGTAGGAAAGTAAATCTGTGATTTACTTTCCTAACTACAACTTACATATATCTCAAGTAACTAAAGTTTCAATTGTATACGGAGGAAGTGTTGGTGCAGAACAATGCAAGTTGGTGAAGGAAAGAAGGATCAACATTGAAGGACATCAAAGAAGTAAGGACAAGGTCTTGGATGCATATATAGGTCAAGGGTTTAATTCTTGGTCATGGTACTTGTCATTTTAAAATATATAAGAAGAATTTCTCGTGGGTTTTCCTCTCCAAGAGGGAGAGGTTTTTCCCTAGCTCTAGGAGCCTGATTCTTGTGTCTCGTGTCTTTTGATAATTGACTTGATGAAATATTTAATAAGCTAACAAAGGGAAGAAATAAGTAACTCAAGTAACCTAACAATTAATTATCAAGAAGAGAATTTTGAATTAATCACTAGCCCTCCAAATTCTCAACATGGTATCAGAGCTAAGGTGTTGAACTCAAGGTCTACTTGACAAAGGGACACTCCAGGAAGCAAAAATCAAAGTTTGGGTGAAAAGTCAAATCAAGTTTGCAAGGAAGACTGTCAAACTATTTTCGAGAAAGATCTTCCTCTCATTCAAAGGATCACCTTTTCAATAAAATAATCTTTGCCATTAAATATTTACATTCAAGACATTGTTAGAAGAGAACATCATATGTTGAAGGCATCCTTTACCATCAATGATCCAAGATCACCTAGATTAAAGATTTCTATTTTAAAAGAAGTTCCTAACTTCTTTGTCATCATCAAGGAAGCTGCTAAAGGGGAAATTCACTTACTCAAGTAAGTATCTATGACTTTATCTAAATATGTCAAAATGACTTATTGTATAGAGAGAAAAAAAAATGTTGGGTTATGAAACTTTAATGCATGGAAGAAAATGACATATCTGAATCTAATTGAAAATTAAGTTATGGGCTTCATAGAAGGAACTACAATTCAACTTCCAAAAGAAGACATTCTAGAATATATCAAATACATGAAGGGAGACATAAGAGCCCGAAGGAATTATATGATAAATTGCTAGAACTACTCTGGAAAGGTTCTACAAAGGAAATAATATCTCTGAGACAAAAACTATACAAATTGAGAATTTCAAAGGAAGGAACAATTCCACATATGATGGAGATTTTTGCAATACGAGATCAACCACTGAGCTTGGGAGAAGTAATGTCTCATAGATAAATACTCACTATGGTACAAAATTTTTTACCGAAAGAATGGAGAGGTTTCACTTCAAGCGTAGATGGGAGAGAAGAAGCCATGCCATTCAAAAGTCTAGGTAAGATAAAATAATCAATATTGAAAGAAATATCAAGTGTAGGGAATCAAGCTTTTGCAGCCCTGTCCAGAAAGAATAGAAGATTCGGTAAATTTGGTCCTCAGAATAAGAGAAGAAATGAGGACAAAGCACGATTATTTGGATGTAATGATCTTGGGCATTATAAATGAGATTGTCCTAAATTTAGAAAGAACAAGAGTAAAAAGGAAGAAGCCCATATCTCAGATATAAGAGAAAAACCTGATGCTAAGAAATCTAAGAAAGAAGAAGCAAGGGACCTCCACTATGATTGAGATTAACTTCTCCTTTAAGTGATTTATGTTGGCTGTAAAATATTATGACAGGAAGCAGTGTATATTATAGCATCATGATCGAAGCATGGCAGGAGATCTCGATGTAACAACTCCTGGAAAAAACTCACTGATATCATACTAATGGAAGGCAATTATCAAGATGTAGGGTCATCATGAAAACTAGTTCTAACATTTTCTAATGGAGTTCTCTATGAATTCACTTATTAGAAATAAGTCAGAATGGTTTCATCAAGAATTCCATGCTACATAATTTTTGGATGTGATTACATATTGATGGAGCAGGCCAAGGGAATGAAGCTCTTCATTCTAGTAAAACTGCTACAGGATGAGTTAAATGAAAAATGTATTAGGTATGTATATATTTATATGCTGACACTAGATGTTGTGAAGTCATGTCATATGGTTTCAGGTAATAGAATTATATATTTAGAAGTATGATCTATGACAGAGGATATCTTGGTGCACTAACATATGAAATCAACATAATATATCCTCATATGGAATATGAGGTGGATGTATATGAACGAGGAGCTGGAAAATTTGTAAGTTCCTGGGAATGAAGAATATGCAGAAAGGAAGAGATCATGAAATGAAACCATTTCAAGAGGCAGTTATCATCAGGAAGCAAAGAAGATCTGACTAGGAGATCTCCTGGGAGGATATGTAGACTCTGACAGAAGTCTGGTAAAGAAGAATACCCTTGATAAGACATATATTTAGGAGATGTGTCAATCTGAATATAGGATGTCGATGCCTACAAGAAGATGTCATGGTGAAAGATCACCACTGAGGTAATTTTTTATTTATAAATTCATATGTATATGTTTATCTGGATAAGTTGATGCGGGGCTTCCAATCATGTGGAAGGATGTAAGATCCTTAGATATGATTAAAAGGAAAGCAGCATGGCATAAAGGTGGACCATATGAGAAAGACTGATGAATCACTTTCGGATGGTTGACATGACTCGTGACTGAAAGTGATGGATGATATGTGCCCTATGAATCCAAAGGTTGAAGATTCCTCAAATATAGAAATCCACGACATCGAGGAGAGGAATTCTTCATGAGTAGTTGGGTGTCTCCCATTGCTGCTGCAGGACCCTAGTTTACAGGGATCTTGGTGGTAAGTTTCTTACTTGGAATAAACTTGAAGTATGTCCTTCCTGAGTTAAGAGGGAGCGATGTATGTGATTCTCTAATGCATGTGTCATGCACTAGACCAAGACTAACAATCGTAAGTCTTAGTGAAGGTCATGTGGAGAGAATGGATAGACACATCATTCTGGTCTTCACCTGGCAGACAGAATGGAGGATTGGGTAGTCATCTAGCATTTGATGCTCTTTGAGAATGTGATATGGCATTCAAGATAGGAGTAGTCGAGGACCGATATTATTTAAGGGTTAGCTACCCAAGAGAATAATATTCCAAGAAGGTCATATTCTAGGAACACCTGGGTGGAGTATGTACCTTGGAGAGGAAATGAATATGGTGTCTATAATTCATGTGTCTCGCCAGCATTGTATCTCATTGTCTCGTTGAGAGATGGGGCTGTTAGTCAAGGCCTTGCACTAGGACAATGTTGTTTGATATGATGTTATACAGATGCGATTACCAATATGATTCTTCTTATGAGATTCTTCAGTTTGAAAGTGACCATGTACCTGCATGAATACCTCCCTAGTTAAGAGGGAGTGTTGAAAAGTGTAACTAGGATCAGTCTTCATATTGACTATGTAATTATGTATTTATGTAAAGAAGACAAATATATAAAATGTATATTTGTTGTAATTGCTTCATGGGTTTCATGAGCAAGATTTTATTTGAGGTTAATAGAGTTCTTCTTGATGTCTATTATGGTTTTTTATTCTAGATATAAATGTAATTAAGTGTCATATATATGAAGGATCTAGTCTAAATAAATGCTCCAAGACCTTGCCAAAGAAATTGTGAATTAATGGCTTAATTCAACCCTCCAACAACGTTGAAAGATAAGCTAAAATGATGTGTTAAATTTGGCCTTCCAAAAGTTAGGTAAGTCGACCTGTAAGCTAAATGGAAGGTCAGCCTAAAGACAATGAAACTGTCTCTATATATACACCTGTTCTACGGTTCATTCGAAGACAAGAATTTCAGTCATCTCTGAAACAAAAGTGCGGATTTTTGGACAAGTTTTAGCATGGATTTTTTATGAGTTTTAGGATTGGTTAAGATACATACATCCTTGTGGTATCTGAGTGTAGGTGCTACAGTTTACTAAAAAAGAAGTGCGGATAATCCTAAAGCAGCTACAGTGTGATAGGGTCGGTTCAAGGTCACTGTTGAAGTGCGGATCTATCTAAAGATAATTTGCAGACTATCCTAAAGTGAAGCTATTGATAAAAGGTGATGGTGGTATTCATCTCCATTTCATGTAAAGTTGGGACAGTGGTATGCAAAGAGAAGAAGAATTTGGAAAGTGGGAGAAAGTAGGAAAGTAAATCTATGATTTACTTTCCTAACTACAACTTATATATATCTCAAGTAACTGAAGTTTCAATTGTATACGAAGGAAGTGTTGGTGCATAACAGTGCAAATTGGTGAAGGAAATAAGGATCAGCATTGAAGGACATCAAAGAAGTAAGGAAAAGGTCTTGGATGCATATATAGGTCAAGGGTCTAATTCTTGGTCATGGTACTTGTCATCTGAAAATCTATAAGAAGAATTTCACGTGGGTTTCCCTCTCCAAGAGGGAGAGGTTTTGCCCTGGCTCTAGGAGCCTAATTCTTGTGTCCCATGTCTTTTGATAATTGACTTGATGAAAGATTTAATAAGATAATGAAGGGAAGACATAAGTAAATCAAGTAACCTCACAAGTAATTATCAAGAAGATAATTTTGAATTAATCACTAGCCCTCCAAATTCTCAACAGTTGGGATATGCCGACACATAGGAAATAATTAAGTATAACTTGGTCTACCGTAGAGTTAGGTAAAGTGTGTTTCTTTACTATGTACATTTTTAACTTATAATCCAATAGTCACAATATGTATTGATCTGACGGTTAACTCTCTCCTTGGTATTACCGACACTTGATCTGTGGCTTAACACCCAATTGGTCCATGATCTCTATTTAAAGAGCATGGAGGGTCATTTGTCTAGTAACTGTTTATGAAAGAAGCTTATGTAAATTTTATTTCTTTATATTAATAAATTGCCTGAAGTGGGCACATTGGCTCAGGCCATGGACTGTTTCCCTCTTCGAGGGTTTTAACCGCGTCAAATACTGGTGTACTGATTTGTGATCTGTTTGTGATCTGTGACCTTTGGTGTTTGATCTAAGGAACTGACCCTGTAAATCCCTACACTCCTTGCTTGTAAGGTCTAGCTCCAACTCCAAATTATGTAAGTGGAACCTGCAAAACAACTAAAACAAGCAAGAGAACTACAACATACAAATAACATATACTAACATCTCTAAACAATGAGTCAAGAAGGAATTGTAATACGTATGCATAAATGAGACATAAGTATAGGAAAAAAAATCACTTTTTCTAATAATGAATGTAGGAGAATATTATAACCCTTTACAGATCTTGACCTTGTAGATGTATCCCAACTATATTGTCCTTCCTTTTCCACAAATAAAGCCTTCAATCACAACTCAAATGCATAGATGGATAATGGATCCTTAGGCGCAAAGCAATAACATGAGGGTATAACTAAGAGTCTCCAAAAGCCAACCCATACTCTATGGGAGGCACTGAATTTATAGGGTAAAATAGGTGGTTTGGGATTTACCATTCTAGGACTTAGATCCACATATGAGGGAGGATAATATCTAGGGATAAGAGATAACACCTCAAGAGTAGGAGTTTGAGATATTGATACAAGAGTAAATAGTTAAAACAACTCAGGAAGCTTTTGGAAAGATAAGATTCAAAATTATTTTTTATTTTTACCTAAATTCAAGATCCATCACACTTACTGTGAAGGAAAATTGTGTTGATCAGTGTTGTTTATATGTGTACAAGATGCAACATTCCAGGTTAGATGAATGGAAAGAGTGATGGGGATAAAAATATGGTTTTGAGCTATTTGACTTAGAATTCTTGGAATTTTTGGAGAGAGGAAGTTCTAGGCTTTGCAGAGGATGAATGCAAAGTGTTAAGCGATGGTGATTGATTTGGGTTTCAGGTCATTTGATTGGATGTGGAAAAATGACCTGCAACGTATTTCCCCCTAAAGTACAAAGTCGAAAGTGGTAGCTGAGGACTGAATTGCTTTACCAAGTGACAAGTACAGATCAATAATAGATTGGTTTAGATCATCATATGTTATAATACATTATCATCATGATATTATTGTTGAGGTAGGCATACCCTTACTCAACATATAGGCCAATTTACATGTACGATGATAAAAAAATCTCCTCCACTGATGAGATTGTGGACCCATGCTTAGATGAATTTCTAAATGATCATATCCATCATATTTTCCAATCTTATATGATTGTGAAATCGTAGCCCAAATGGATGAAACTAGGTATGGGCTCTTCTACCTTGTCACTTGATAGTACGAGTCTAACCATGTGAATAAATGAATTGGACTCGAACATGGTAGACACCATATGATTTCCGACCAATTATTTAAGCCATTAACATGCGAGAGGAATCAATGATAATGATAATGGCACTCAAGGTGATACAATACAATTTATGTGGTGCAAATAAATGAGTTGAATTCGAACACCACACAAAATCTTCTAATTGAAGGAAAATGATGAGAACTTGCCACTAAAAGCAAGGAAAATTTCCATTGAGTTATGCAAGCTCCAAGGCACTGAAGGGAGTTTCTAAGTCAACTTCTTAGATAATGTGTTGATGTCGGCAAGAAGTGACCCATCGAAGGAGGGCCTTAATGTATCCCCCATCAATGACATGAAATGGGTATCAATATTTGAGATAAAATGATGCAGGTTTGGTCCAAGAATGAAATACATGAAGTAAGTCTTAAGGTATTGTAGCAAATATCAACTAAGGGAGGAATTTTCTTGAACATATTGATGAAACTTTATGGAGTTGGCAGCATTAACTCAAAACCGAGTATGAAGGATTTTAATAAGATATGATTACCATATAGGCAAGCATATTTCCCAACCCAAAGCGGTCACAGTGGTGAGAGAGTGTCATGTTCAAGAGCAACTTGCTGCCATTAATACTTTTGGTGCCCAGTTTCCCAATTTCCCAACTATTTCTGGCCAATACCTGTTCATTTTTTACAAGCTTGAGGAGGATAATATGTGCTTGATCTATAAGTTCATCCTTCGGATGAATCGTTCTAAGTATTTTTAACGAACCCTGAGAAGGAGTGGTTCAGTATCATCATGATTGGCTAGTCCAACATTGTTTAAAATTTTTAAGAGTCCAACAAAGGTGTAACTGGACTTATTTTTCATCTCTAGAGAGTTTGAAAAAAGAGGTGAAAAATCAAACTCCAAATGTTAATTTTTGTAAATTTAGTCTCTTGAGTCCGAAAAGGCATAAAAGGATACCTAAGAGAACATTTTATCCATCTTCGACTAAAGTATTCCTTTTTCATAAATAGTCTATCCCAAGCTGAAAAAGGGTTAAAATTATACTAAGTAGACGTCTAATCATTTAATTTAACAAGTTAGAAAATCCAAGTGCTCAATAATGTTTTCATGTTTTGGGAATCTAAAAAGAGCTTAAAGAGGAATCCTCCTAGAGGAATGAGTGGTATAATGGGTAGCAATTGGTTCTCTTCACGATGGAACTACTCAAAACATGTTGAGGTCAATAGGTAGGTTAATAAGACCACTCATCGCAGTGGTTCCTCGAGGAAAGGGTAAAACACCAAGTGAAAGTGAATGATCGACCAAGTATATAGTGATGATGGAGTAAGAAAAATAGGGTTCATATGGCAGAATCAGGCTGATAAATAATGGCAATCACGATGGATAGGATGAGAATGGTTTCATTTTTACACAATCTTGAAACATGGGAAAATTATGCTTGAGGGTGGCTTCATTTTTACACCAGTTTGAAACATGGGAAAGTTATGCTTGAGAGTGGTTTCATTTTTACACAAGCTTGAAACATGGGAAAAATATGCTTGAGATTGGTTTTCATGCACCCAACATAATAACACAATTCTAGGCACATAATTTTTTTGAAAACTAATTTCCTTTTATGGATAGAAGAAAACTCCCTAGATCTAGTGGCTTGATCTATAATCAACAAAGACAAAAATACTTATGTTTTCCTTAGAGATTTTAGAATATGGAAGAAATACTTACCCAGAATCCAACACAATCTATCCTCTTAAGCTTGATTGTAATCTCCAACTCCAACTCCAAATTCTATAAGTGGAACCTGCAAATCTACTAAAACAAGAAAGAACTAAAAAATACAAATAGAATATACTAACATATCTAAACAATGAGTCAATAAGGCATTGTAATACATATGCATAAATGAGACATAAGTATAGGAAGACAAACCACTTTTTGTATTAATGAATGTAGGAGAAGATTACAAACCTTTGCAGATCTTGACCTTGTAGATGTCTTCGAAATATCTTGTCCTTCCTTTTCCACAAAGTAAGGCTTCAATCAAAACTCAAATGCATAGATGGATAAAAGATGCTTAGGCATAAAGCAAAAACATGAGGGTATAACTAAGAGTCTCCAAAATACAACCCAGACTCTATGGAATGCAGCTAATTTATAAGGTAAAAGAGGTGGTTTGGGGTTTACCTATTTAGGACTTAGATCCACATATGAAGGAGGATAAGCTCTAGGGATAAGAGATAAGACCTAAAGAGTAGGATTTCACGATGATATTGATCCAACACTAAATAGTTAAAAACACTCGGGAAGCTTCTGGAAAGAGAAAATTCAAAATTATTTTTTAATTTACCGAAATTCAAGAGCTATCACACTTACTGTGAAGGAAACTTGTGCTAATCAATGAAATTTCTATGTGTACAAGCTAAAATATTGCAGGTTGCATGAAGGAAAAGTATAACGATGTGGCTAAACATTAGGGTTTTGAGTTGTTTTAGCCAAAATTATAGGAATTTTTGGAGATAGGATGTTCTAGGATTTGCAGGGGATGGATGCAAAGTGTTAGAGGATGATGATTGATCTGGGTTTCATGCCATTTGATTGGACGTTACAAAATGAATTGTAATAGATTGTCCCCTAAAGTACAAATTCAGAAGTGGTGGCTAAGGACTGAAGTGCTTTACCATCTGACAAGTCCAGAGTAAGAATATATTGGTTGTACAATACATTATCATCATGATATTATTGCTGATGTAGTCATACCCATAATTAGCATATAGGCCACTTTACATGTAAAATTATAAAAAATATCATCCATTGATGAGATTTTGAACCCATGCTTGGATGAAATTCTGAATGATCATAGCCATCATACTTTGCGATCTTGTATGAATCCTAAAATCGCAACCCAGATGAATGAATCTAGATTTGGGCTCTTATACCTCGTCACTCAATAGTACGAGTCTAATCATGTGAATAAATGAATTGGATTCCAACATGCTAGAAACCATTTAATTACCGTCCAATGATGTAAGTCATTATAAGATGCGAGAGGAGCCATCGATAATGATAATGGCCATTAAGGTACTATAATACAATTTATGTTGTGCGAATAAATGAGCTGAAGTCAAACACAACACAAAATCTTTCGGTTGAAGGCCAATGATGAGAAATTATCGCCAAAAGAAAGGAAACATGCCATTGAGGTATGTAAGATCCAAGGCACTGAACGGAGTTTGTAAGTCAACTTCCTGGATTGTAACCCCCTCCTCCCATATATACCCAAGTAACCGGCCAACCGGGGTAAACATGTGACGAAGAGTTCCTATGATATGATTCAACCTCCTAGGTCTCTTTAAGGAAGTGGAACCGACACCACAAAAAAACACAGACCTTCTTCACATGCTACAGGACACCCAAGAGCCATACCAACCTTCCAAGAGGCTAGCCCCTGATCCAACCTTACCTTTTCATGCATCAATACCCCAGTCACTCCCTTTACATGGGAAAGAGTGTGACTAGAAACCTCCAACCACATGCTTAACATCGGTATTCATGTGAATCAATAATTTTCCCAATAGTTCTGAGCCCACAACCCCACTTTCTGTGACACTTTTTTAGGCCCAGAGCTCAGGTCACTACCCAAAACACCATGCCAATTTTAGAACTAAAAGATACCAATAGGATATCAATGTAAATACAAACACTTGAATAAGGACTTGACTAGAACCCTACTAGCCATGACATACATTTGATCAAAAATATCACAAATATGAAATCTACAAGTTCAAACAACTCGTCTGAGCATAGGGGTCTCAGAGCTACCTGAGAATGGCTAAGCAACATTTTTTTCTCATCACATTAACTGCATTATCATTTATTTGGTCATAGATACATTGTTCATTCATTTACAAATCAAAACATGATGAGAGCCATAGATCATTACTCATATAGAACACATTCATAACCAACACATAAACAACATAAATGAAAAGCATAGAGAAACCATTTAAGTCACATAATCTCAATAATATCTACCCATCAATATAAGTGGAAAATAGCTCTTATTTCCATAAGAGAAATGCAACCAAGTTTGGGACTTCCATGTTCCACCCGACCATCGACATGGTTGAGCCAAATATCTCTTCGTCCAGTCACCTTCATGACATATTTCAAGCATGAATGCGGGATCTCATAAAACTAATCAATCAAAATCAAACCAGGGCATCCAAAGGCCAAACCCCCTCAACCCTCAACTAGTTATTCCACCTCACGGTCAGACATCACTATCCATCACCAGATTGGTCTATACCCAAGTTGTCCAGGTCTCCAAAGAGTTTGTTCCAACAAGGGATTCAGAGACTAGTAACTCAACCCATAATTGTTGCCGAGATTCCAGAGAATTTGTCCAACTAGGGCTTCCAGGACTAGTAATGCAACCCACCAAGGGCTTCCAGAGAATTTTTCCAGCCAAGTCTTCCAGGACTAGTAGCTCAACCCAAGTTGCTATAGGGCTTCGAGAGAATTTGTCCAACCAAAGCTTCCTGGAACTAATAAATCAGCCCATAGCTAAAGGCACATGATAACCAACCATAAAAAAAAACAATGAAATGAACCCACAACACCATGGTTATCCAGCAAATGGAACGGATAAGAAAATCCACTGTCAATCCAGGAAATCCTCCATGCCAATGATAGATCATGACCAAGAAACCACACACATGCCAAAACTAGTGAGGAAAACATACATGAAACTCATTACCTGCAAGAAAAGCTCATTGTAGCTGATGATCCCGATTTCCTCTTGCATTTTCCTACTCTTCCTTTTCCTTCTTGCTCCAAAACTCCAATTATGCCACACTCTCCAAGAGTGCTCCAAGAAACTCTAAGTTTCCAAGCGTATGAGAGAGAAAATGAGAGCTCCAAAACTAAACTGACCAAAGTCTATGAACTGGCCCTTAGAAGGATTTTTATTAATGATGCCTCTATTTTCTTTCATTTTCCCCCTCACATGCAACCTGTGACCTTTCACCTCCCTTTTCTCCAATTTTCCATTATTTTCATAAATAAATGCCAATAAATGCCACTTACCCTTTCCAAAGCCTTATTAATTTCATTTTCCAAATTACATAGCCATAATAAACCATATGAACACCCACACTAGGACATTTTTTCTCAAAATTAAGCTTGGAATAAGTGTCCCATGATCATGGTTATTATTTTTCCTTTATTAACTTCTATTACATGGAATTTTCACTAGAGAAGTTACATGGATAATGAGATGATGTTGACAGGAAGCGACCCATTGTAACAAGGCCTTAATGTATCCCCCTGTCAATGACACAAAACGAGTATCAATATCTGAGATAAAATGATGCATATCTGGTCCAGGAACGACAAACATGAAGTAAGGCTTAAGGTATTGTACCATATATCAGTCGAGGGTGGACGTTTCTTGAACATATCGGCAACACTTTATGGATATGGAAGAATTGACTCAAAACTGATTATGAAGTGTTTTAATAAGGTATTATTACTAGATATACAAGGAGATTTCCCAACCCAAAGTAGTCATGGAGGTGAGAGAGCGTCATTTTCAAGAGCAACTCATTTCCATTAATAAGTTTGGTACCTCATTTCCCAATTTCCCAACCATTTCTGGCCAATACCTCTTTTCTTTGACAAGATTGATGAGGATAACGTGTGATTTATCTATAAGTTCATCCTTCAGATGAATCATTTTGAGTATTTTTAACGAACCCTAAGGAGTGGTTTGGTATCTTCATGCTTGACGAGTACAACATTGTTTAACAATTTTACGAGTCCAACAAAGGTGTAACTCTAATTCTTTTTCATGTTTAAATATTTTGAAAACAGGCGAAAAATAAAACTCCAAAGGTTCCTTTTCATAAATTTAGTCTCTTAAGTTAAAAAAGGAGATAAATGATACCCAAGAGAACCTTTTATCCATGTTCGACTAAAATATTCCTTTTTTATAAATAGTTTATCCACATCCAGAAAAGGATTAAACTTATATTGAGAAAATGTCTTTTCATTTTCTTCAATGAGTTCGAAAAGAAAAGCGCTCGAGAATATTTTCATGATTTTTGAGTCTCAAAAGAGATTAAAGGGGACTCCTCCTGAAGGAACGAGTGGTATAAAGGGTAAAAATTGTTTCCTCTCATGATGGGAGCTACTCAAAACACGCAGAGGTAAATACGTAGGCTAATAATACCACTCATCGAAGTGGTTCCTTGAGAATGATCGACCAAGAATATGGTGATGATGGAGTAAGAAAACCAAGGCTTGTATGGCTAAAATAGGCTGAGAAATAATGGCAATCATTAGGGATAGGATGAGAATGGTTTCATTTTTACACAATCTTGAAACAAGGGAAAACTATGCTTGAGATTAGTTTTCATGCCCCCAACATAATAACGCAATTCTAGGCACATAAGTTGTTTGGTGGATAAAAGAGACCTCCCTAGATCTAGTGGCTTGATATAGAAAAAATAGAGACAAAAATACTTATGTTTTCCTCAGATAGTTTAGAATATGAAAGAAATACTTACCTGGAATCCAACACAAGCTTTCCTCTGCTCCTTGCTTGTAATCTCCAGCTCCAACTCCAAATGCTAAAGTGGAACCTGCAAAACAATTAAAACAAGAAAAAATAACTACCACATACAAATAACATATACTTACATATCTAAACAATGATTCAAGAAGGCTTTGTAATACATATGCATAAATGAGGCATAAGTATAGGAAAACAAATAATTTTCTGTATTAATGAATGTAGGAGAAGATCACAACCCTTTACAGATCTTGACCTTGTAGATGTCTCCCAAATAACTTTTCCTTCCTTTTTCAAAAAGCAAGCCTTCAATCACAACTCAAATGCATGGATGGATAATGGATCCTTAGGCCTGTTATCACTCCGCCAGATGCCCAAGAGTGAAGAAGGAATCCCAACAGAGGTAACCACAAACCAAAATTTTCGCTTGGTAGCTAGCCCTACCAAATCAGAGAGGGCTCTCTCCACTAGGTCACAACCAAGAGGGTTGGATGAATTAAGGTTTTTAGGCTAGGTATGTGTGCAGAGGTTGTTTTGATTTGATTGGGTTGGGTTTCACTGGATGAAGATATTAGGTCAAGGGAGCTAGATCAGGGAAAATGAGATAGGGTTGCAAAGATTCAATGGGTAAAGGTAGGAATAAGGCTTACCACTTTAAATATAATTGTAATGGGATGGTTTTAAGACTGATGAGGAGCTAGGAAGAGCATGGGAGATGTATTCTTCCTAAACAGAGGAAAATGGACAAACTATGATATCTTTCCCTAAACAGAGCATGATCAAGCATGTGTTATGCCTATCAACTTGAAAGATATCACACAATAGAGATGTAATGAACATGAAGAAAACACATTCTGACATACGAAACCGAAGGAAAAACAATGATAAACATCATACCACATGTATCCCAAAAAATAGCTACAACTCTTCTTTATTAACTGGCCAAAACTGGGTACAATATTTCCTTGATAAATAAGCTAACATCCAAACTGATTCCAACCTTTGAAAATGAGTAAAAAATGACATGATATAGGCCTCAAACAAACTTTCCCAACCTTAGGGGTCAAATCCCTAAGTTGAGGAGCTGATCTGCAATAATCTAAACTGATACCTAGAGTAGGGAGGTCTAATTGACTCTTCCCTAAATACTTTCAAACTGATTCATTTGACTTAATGACAACTTTTACCTAATGAATCTACCCATAGGTAACTTATCCAGCATAATTACATTTAAAATCCTCAATTACATAGGTATAAACATTAATTTCTGAAGTAAAGTCAAAATTTCAGTGAAAAACCAAAAAATATCAGTAAATGGTCATTTGCGCCCTCCAAGAAGAGCACCTTATTACAAACCACTTTTTGAGGCCTTCCTGGTGTCCAAATTAGGCCCAGGATAGCTCGTTGGAAATATTATCCTATATAATTTCCAAATAAGCCTTTATTTTTAAGAATGGACTTGATTTGACTTGTCAAAAATTGATTATCCCAAGACTGGTCGGAAAGTGCAGAATGAGGGTGCAAAAATGCAGTGTGTTGTTGCAGGAAAATTTTGGGGATGTTCCTCAACTCCACATTGAGAAAAATATATCTCATTAGAAATCTATCTCTGTCTAGTTATTATTTGACTCATCAAGAAAGTCATTTGGACACTCGATATAGGATAAAAATTTATTTTGCCAAGGTCAATTTAGAAGTGCAGAAAACCTCTTGTAGTAACTGTATTTCTGGAATTTCTCCAAAACCATGACACTTGTGAAAAAAACGAAGGAGGTCTTTATTCCTTGGCCTATGATAGAAACAAAACTCTCTCACTTTTGTCAAATTAATCTCTATTTGGTTAGAAACACAGTTTGAATAAAAATCGGCCCTATGTATGGAAAATGATTTGTCCCTTGGAATGACTTCTTGAAAAATGGTGGATACATGATGTTTATGAGCTGAAATGACTTCATACTTGTTGATATTACCTCCCTTATGCCTCCTCTTCTCATATGTCTCTGATTCCATAGAAAACCCTAGCTCAGTGGGAGAGGAATTAGGGTTTGGTGTAGGCAAAACAGGGGGTTTAGGACTACCTTGTAGAGGGAGGGGAATGAAGGGGTTAGGGGCTGTATAAATTCTTGGGGAAATTTTCAAGGATAGGGATAGATGTTAGAGAGTAGGGGAAAGTGTAATTTCAAGGATTGAGTGAGGGGAAGGGGTCCAAAGGGAAAAGTGACAAATTGCAGCAATAGGTTAGGGCTTGTGGAAAAATGATGATTTTGAGGGATAGGAGTGATGGGAAGTGTTTAGGAAGGTATATTAAGGATAGGGGAAGGTGTAAGGGCATCGAGATACAATTCTTGTTGATGATTTAACCATGGAAGTCATGAAACCAAGAAAAATGTCCTCAAAACCCTAGGAGAGGGAAATGAGCTTTCCAAGCACAACTGAGAAACAAATATGGTAAATAAAAAACCAATTACTTAGAAATGATAGTTTGGAACCTAAAATTTTTTAAGACCTTTGACTATTACTACTTGTTCAAAAGATGAATTTGATGGTGAAATGACCAATTTTCATGATTTTGACCTTATGACCTAATGATGGTACAACATGGAAGAATGAGCTGAATGATGACCATGATCACTATGGGACTCTTTCAACAATGAATGAATTGACCATGATGATGTCCATTGACCATGGAGGTGAAAGGAGGGATAAGAGACAAGACCTAAAGAGTAGGAGTTTCAGATCTTGATCTAATAGTAAATAGATAAAACCACTTGGGAAGCTTATGGAAAGAGAAGATTCAATTTTTTTATTTTTTTTTATTATTATTATTTTTTTTACTGAAATTCAAGGGCCATCACAATTACTGTGAAGGCAACATGTGCTAATCAATGTAGTTTCTATGTGTACAAGTTGTAACATTGCAGTTGCATGAAGGGAAAGTGTGATGGGGCTAAAATTCATGGTTTTGAGCTATTTGACCCAAAATTCTTGGACGTTTTGGAGAGAGGATGTTCTAGGCTTTGCAGAGGATAAGTGCAAATTTTTAAAGGATGATTATTGATATGGATTTCAGGCCATTTGATTGGATTTGACAAAATGAATCACTTATGATCCTAAGTAAAAAAGAGCATCAATGTTTTTATTTTTGACTTGTATCTTAATATGTAAGGTCCTACTCTTTCCTTCTCTTCCCAGTGTTGAAGGCTACTTAGATTCATCTCCTTTTTCACTAATGTATAAATGTTCTCCTCAGCTGTTTCTTTCAACCTAGTTGCTCGAATCAATGGTCATAATATTCTTCTTATTATTATATTTATTTTTATTCTTTGGGCTAAGTTTTGGATGTAAATTCCAACACTTCTCCTCGTGTGACCGTTAATGTTACAATTGATGTGGTTGTTGGGATCTTTGCATTGGTGTACTATGTCCACCATATTTTATATTTTCCCACTTTCCACTTTTTCTATCCTTCCTCAGAAGTATCCTTCTAGGCCTTCTACTTCAATCCACTTGATTTCCCTTTATTCATACCTATGTTCTCGATGTATTTTTCTTGTACACGAGTCTCTTTCATTGATTTAGGATTTCACAACATAACTTTCTTCCACAGATGGGTGTGTAGACCTGCCAAATACTTGAGGAGTACATCTAGTTTCTTTTTTGGAGATAACCAACATTATGGCCATCTTTATAAATTATATGGCGTACTTATTTAGGCTCTGCCCTTGATCTGTCCAAAGTAGTGCCATTGGATCCATTGATCCTCTACATACCCGATAGGGTAAATTATAACTTCATGAAAGTTTTAAATTCCTCCCACTTATTAACTAGATAATCTTCCTCTAACCTCATCTTTTAATCTCGTGATCTCCCCTCTTATCAAACCTTTGTGTTAGAACATCTATCTTCTACGTGTTGATTTTTGTAGCATCTGGAAGTGTTCCAAGTATCAAAATTTTCAGGCAGGCTTGCACAACAGTATTCCAAAGAACCCAGAAACAGTTTGTGGAAATTCCACTCGGTTCAAGACTTATTAAAATAATTAATTATTTTAATGAAGACCCTAAGTATAAACTTAGGGAAATGAAATAATTAAAGGGTATTAATAAGTCAGAGTGTGAATATTCTAGAAAACATGGATCAAGGCAAGTTTTAATCTTATCCATTGATTAATCTTTTAATCTGGGCCGTTGGTTCTCCAACATGAGGATTATAAAATAAGGCTTGAGTGTCACTTGGAAGATAAGCCGGACATACACTAAGTACCCAAAGGAGATCCATTCCGATGTAGAATTCGATCTCAGTGGGAGAGTTTCAGGGCGAGAAGTTGCAGAAGCAGAAGGTGGAGGTCAGGGGTGATTGAGATCATGGTCGGAGGGCAGCAATGGGTCACTGGAGGCAGCTTGAGGCTATAGCGCAGAGACCCCACGCATATTCACGCAGTCTAGTATTGGGACTACGCAGAGAATCACACAGAGTGACGTAGGGGAATGTAGGGGTTGTTTTGGGTGTCAGATAATTGTCTAAGTAAGCCGAAAATTTAGTCTCAGGTGGTTCAAAATTTATCTTCCGTATATTTTCCTTGTAAAGATATCATTTGCTGAAGAATTAATAAAACCCTCACCTGTTGCACCGGTTTTCCCTCATTGGGTTTTTTCGGGGAAATTGTCCAAAAATAACCATGTACATGTGATTGATTCTTATGCCTATGTTCTCTACTATTTATTTCTTTGCATATATAATTGTGAATGTTGTAGTAGTATTTATTTCGATATTTTCCAGAAGATTTCTGAATAATAACTTATTGAAATAATAAGTAGGAGAAATAAATATATCACTGCAACTGTTTGTAAATTTTCACATGGTATCAGAGCCAAAGATGAATAACAGAGAGGGAGCATCTATCAGTGAACGAAGATCTATTGTTGCAGCAACAACGCAAAAGGGTTCACACAATTCTCTAGGAGGGGGAAGAAGCACGATAGAACAGATGGATCTCGATGTATCTGTATTGGCATCCAGACTAGAGGAAGATTTTTCTTGTGTATCAAGCATTGTGTCTTCAAATGCCTCAGATATTGAAAATATAGCCTCTACTCACATGACAAGAGTACGAGACTTTTTTTCTAACTACCAAGAAGAGCAGATGAATTTCAAAATAACCATGGGTAATAAAGCAAAGTGCAGTCCCATTGGGAGAGGTACCGTAGTTTTTTAGACCGAGGCATGGAACAGAATCTGGGCCACTAATGTACTACATGTGTCGGATTTGGGGATGAATCTACTCTCAGTGTCACAGCTTCAAAACCAAGGATATGATGTCTACTTTATTGGCAATAGAGTCTACGTCAAGCACCCTAGTTGGAAGAAGAAGGCACAGATCGGGGTAAGAAGCAACAAGATGTACAAATTGTAGCCTGATTCTCCAATGGCACTAGTTGGAAACGCAGATGAAACAAACCTGAATGATCTATGGCACAACAGAATGGGGAAATTGCATCATGGGGTGTTGAGAACTCTCTAGAAGATTGTCACAAGTGTTCCAGAACTGAGCATCAAATAGGATGATGTATGCAAGGGGTGCGTATTGGGGAAATATGCCAAGGCAGCATATTAGAGAAGCAACAATAGGGCCAAGGGTTTTTTGGATCTAATACACTCAGATATTTGCGGGCCGATGCCCACAAGAGATCTTAGCGGTGCCGAATATTTCGTCACCTTTATTGATGACCATTACAGGAAAATCTGGATCTACTTCTTGATGACCAAGGATGAAGTCTTCAGTCGATTTAAAGAGTTTAAGGCTCTGGTGGAAAATATGACAGGGAAGCGGATCAAGGTATTACGATAAGATGATGGAGGTGAATACATAGATAAATAATTCACCGGATTCTGTGCAAGGGAAGGCATTAAAAGATAATGGACAACTCCATACAATCCGAAACAGAATGGAGTGGCAGAAAGGAAGAACCACTCTACTATAGAAGCAACCAGAGTTATGTTGTATAACCAAGACATGCCCAAATTTATATGGGCTGAAGCGTGTAATACAACTGTCTACATTAAAAATAGAACTCCTCACACTGCACTGGGAAAGATCACGCTAGAAAGTGTCTTCACTGGTAGCAAGCCTGAAGTGAGTCACTTTAGGATCTTCGACAGTACAACTTACTGTCATGTACCCAGTGAGAAGAGGAAGAAGTTGGAGATGACTGCTGAAAAAGGGTATTTAGTCAGATACAACAAGAATGCAAAGGATTATCGCAAATACATTTCTGAGATCAGGAAAGTAGTGGTGCGAAGAGATGTGAAGTTCATGGAGGAGAAATACTTTAGAAGATCACGAGAGCTGCCTTCTGTTACACAGTCAGAGGAAGAGCCTTTGGTCCAAATCCAACAACCAGCAGTAGAAAATTCAGTTGCCTCTCCAAGGCATAATGATCCATAGGATGGATCTCCTGAGGATTTGCAAGAAGGAGAGCCGGTAAATCCACCCACCACCAGTGGAAGAACAAGCACGTAACTTCAACAGATTTTGAAGGATGCAGAGGATTTTGTCGGAATCACCCGAAATGAGAAGGGACAACGTAAGAAACCTGAAAGGTATCAAGCCTTAGTTTCTCAAGTTGGAGAACCTTCCAGTTTTCGGGAAGCAGCTCAGCACCAGGTGTGGGTTGATGCAATGGTAGAAGAATACAGTTCCATCATGGCAAATAATGTCTCGGAAGTAGTGCCCAGACCGCAGGAAAGATCAGTTGTAGGATCTAGGTGGATCTACAAGATCAAGTATGCTGTAGATGACAACATCAAGAAATTTAAAGTCAGGTTTGTGGCTAAGGGGTATGCTCAAAATGAAGGAATAGAATATGAAGAAACCTGCACCCTTGTAGCTAGATACACATCTACTAGGTCTGTGATATCCCTTGCTTCACATATGGGATGGGAAATTCACTAGATGGACGTCAAGACGACATTATTGAATGGTGTGATAGAAGAAGAGGTGTATATAGAACAAACAGAGTGCTTTGAGACACATGATTAGAAAAATCATGTGTGTAGATTGAAGAAAGCATTATATGGACTGAAGAAAGCTCTTAGAGCCTAGTATGGTCGGATTGACAGCTACCTGCAGAAGATGGGATTCGACAAGAGTGATGCAGATCCCAAGCTCTTCTATCTAAGGGTAGGGAGTGAGCCTTTGATACTGGTATTGTATGTGGGTGATCTGTTCTTGACAGGATCATCAAAGCTCATCACAGATTGCACGAATAATTTGGCTGAAGAATTTGACATAAAGGATCTAGGATGAATGCACTATTTTCTGGGGTTGGAAGTTTGGCAGCAGAATGGGGAGATATTCCTTGGTCAAGGAAAATATACTACAGATATTCTAAAGAGATTTCAGATGGAGGATTTTAGGCCCATGACCACTCTAATGATTACCAACTGGAGGAAAAGCGACATGTCCGAAGATGATGAAGATGATTCTACGCTGAACAAACAACTCATAGGGTCATTGATGTACTTGGTAAATACAAGGCCATACATATGTTATGTTGTAAACACCCTAAGTCAGTTCATGGTGGAACCAAAGAAGGCACATTGGGCAACAACCAAGCATGTTCTCAGGCACCTTCGTGGGATAGTCAAGCTTGTATTGAAGTACACCCGTGACAATGATGTCAGGTTGAGTGGTTTCACTGATGTAGATTGGGTTGGAATTTTAGTTGATCAGAAGAGTACTAGTGGGTATTGCTTTAGTCTGGGATCAGGAATGACTTCCTGGTGCAGTAGGAAACATAACTCTATGGCACTAAGTTCAGCAGAGGCAGAGTATATGGCAACCAGCATAGCTTCGTGCGAAGCCATATGGCTTAGGAAACTGCTATTAAATCTACTCAAGGAGAAAATTGAAGCGACCAACATTTTATGTGATAATCAGAGTTACATAAATATCTTTGAGAATATCATGTTTCATGATAGGTTGAAACATATTGACATCCGGTGTCACTTCATCAAGGACTGTGTATAACGTGGAGCTGTTCAGTTGCAGTACACTCCAACAGGAGAACAGGTGGAAGACATCCTCACAAAGGCTTTGGGAAAGACACAAATTTTCTACTTCAGAGAGAAGATAGGGATGATGAAGAATCCCTTCCAGTAGTAGGAATGAAGGATTCAGTATTCAGAGGGAGTTGTGGTACAGAGGCAAGAAGTGAAAGTGGTAGTGTCAAAGGCATCAGTACAGGGGGCAACAATGCAGCAGATGGGGGGAGAAAAATCCTAAGATCAGCAGCGCAGAGTGTGCTTCAGAATCAGAGCCGCATGCAGCAGACATATTGTTGGAACACCTTCCTCGCTAAGAGGGAGTGTTGATTTTTGTAGCATCCAGAAGTGTTCCAAGTCTCAAACTTTGTAGGGAGGCTTGGAAAACAATATTCCAAAGAACCAAAAAACAATTTGTGGAAATTCCACTCATTTCAAGACTGATTAAAATAATTAATTATTTTAATGAAGATCCTAAGTCTAAACTTAGGGAAATTAAATAATTAAAGGGTATTAATAAGTCACAGTGTGAATCTTCTAGAAAACATGGATCAAGTCAAGTTTTAATCTTAACCATTGATTAATCTTTTAATCTAGGTTGTTGGTTCTCCAACAGGAAGATTATAAAATAAGGCCTGAGGGTCACTTGGAAGATAAGTCGGGAATACACTCAGTACACGAAAGAGATCCATTCTGATGTAGAATTCGATCTCAGTGGGAGAGTTGAAAGGTGAGAATTTGCAGAAGCAGAAGGAGGAGGTCAGGGGTGATCGAGATCAGGGTCGGAGGGCAGCAATGGGTCACTAGAGGCAGCTTGAGGCTGCAACGCAGAGATCCCACGCAGAGTCCACACAAATTCACGTAGTCCAGTGCTGGGACTGCACAGAGAATCACACAAAGTGACGTAGGGGCATGCAGGGGTTGTTCTAGGTGTGAGAGAATTGTCCGAGTAAGCCGAAAATTCAGTCTCAGGTGGTTCTGAATTTATCTGTCGTATATTTTCCCTCTAAAGATATCATTTGCTGAAGAATTAATAAAACCCTCATCTGTTGCACCGGTTTTCCCACATTGGGTTTTTCCGAGGACAATTGTGCAAAAATAACTGTGTACATGTGATTGATTCTTGTGCCTATGTTCTCTACTGTTTATTTCTCTGCATATATAATTGTGAATGTTGCAGTAGTATTTATTTCGATATTTGCCGGAAGATTTCTGAATAATAACTTATTGAAATAATAAGTAGGAGAAATAAATCTATCACTGCAACTGTTTGTAAATTTTCATACTACGAACATACCAAGCTTATTGGTCAGAGCTACTAAGAGGAGATTCACGTTACAGTTTATATCTATAACTTCTGCTTCTAGCTATGAAAACCACTCCTCTACAAGATCACAAGGGTTATACATAGATTCATCAAACATGAAAGGTGTTTTATATCTTTTGGTTTAGCTAAATTAAATACCTTGTAAATATAAAAAGTATACCCAAAGAATTATGTTGTGATACCAATATTATTTGTAAATTGTTATAGATATTCCACTAGATAGTTCAAGATAATAGATCTAATAAATTATACTTAAAAAAATTC
This sequence comes from Pinus albicaulis, assembly GCA_034641835.2. Classification (NCBI taxonomy): domain Eukaryota; kingdom Viridiplantae; phylum Streptophyta; class Pinopsida; order Pinales; family Pinaceae; genus Pinus; species Pinus albicaulis. The sequence continues at coordinate 742,981,640 of CM076575.1, forward strand.
AAAATCTACACTATGAGGTTTTATTTTTATACATATTTTGGGATCTGTAAATTATTGTTTATTGTATATACACAGAAATTATAATTATGTAAATGATAGAGAATATAAATGAAAAGTCACAAACCACGATTGACATAAGATATAACCTGCGATACTCTTTTCAGAGAAAATCGAATTGAAAGGTGAGGTCACTTTTCTTTCTATATCTAAACAGAAAATGGCTACGGGTACAAAGAAGTAAGGCCTATGGTCTATGGGATGCTACAATGCACACAAACTCTCTATGTTCTCTCTTCCCACTCTTAGCCACTTTACTTGTTTATGGAACAAAATGTCCTTGAAAAGAATGGAACTCATTTTCCTCCTAGTGGCCATGTTATAACACAACCTGATAAACTACTAATGGTTAGGTTTGACTCCCTCAACTCTTAACTATAGTTAAAATATGAAGTCTTCTACAGTCTTCTTCATCATGATCACATGGATAGCCCATTTTCCATGAGTAATGGGATCTAATGTAACATTCTCTCGAATTATGGTGGTCAAAAGAGGAAGGTCAACTTATGAGTGGCATAACATTTGCATATAGACTTTAATTAAGGATATTCTTGTACCATTGGAAAGATTTGTGTGTGCAGAATAGATTAAATTGGTGTTTCATTAAAGATAAAAAAAATATACCCCCCCCCCCCCCCCAAAAAAAAAACTCCATTTGATGCCTCAAAATTCTCTCAGAAGGTTTTAAACCCCAATTTTCCAAATTGGATTATTGTTTCGGGAAATGTTACCCTAAAGGTCTTGGGTTGATAACCTTCATAGATTAGGGGCATGCCATTACAAGAAGTACTCACTTAACCAACTTTTATGCTAATAACTAGAAACTAAAAGTTGTAAAACTTACTCGAATATCCCTCAGTTGAAGTAGATCCTGCGGGGTGTAAACCCCCTGCAACTCTTTGTGCTCTGAAATCTGTAAATCAGCAAAGAATGAACACAAAATCCTAGCTGTACAACATATATATGTTTTATATGTTAATGGAAATCATGCATAACATCATAAAAACAATATTAAATGTTCAATTGATGATCATTACACATGCATAAAATATTATTGACATGTAAAAATCAAGAAAAAGATAGTCTCTTCTATTATTAATGACATGTACAATAAATAAACGTGGAGAGATCACCTGAAATCTGCCACGAACTTCAAGCATACCGTCCATTGTATCTGCCCAGTCCTAGCCTCTCAAGATTTCTTCCAAGAATAGTGCACAATGGATGCCATATAGGGTGATGAACATCTCAAGGAAACAAGGATTTCCTGAATATATCTGGGAAGTGAAGGAGGCACGCGAATATATCAGACTTGGATAGGGCTCCAACAGCGTATAATATCTATATTTCTCTCTTTCCTCCCTCCTTAGGCCATTCCGTTGAGGGGCTTTTATACTCCCTCAAATTAGTTTTTGCAGTTGGGAACAGTTAGGCCATGAGTTGGGGTGGTTAAGTTACAGGAACAACCGTAAACCTCACCTCTAAAATAGGGAAAATATATATTTTTTAATGATTAAAATGGCATACGTGGTTCTCTATAGATGGACTCACGTGTGTACGCAGAAAATTCTAGGCAGAGTCGCGTATGGGTTTTAATATACTGTTTTTTGAGAAATATGTCCAAGTCTGAAGGGAAGGGTTTCCCAAGGCCAAAGCATAAATCATCAAGTATGAGTTGGTGATAAATGATGCTATAACAGATTCCCCCTAATATATGAGGTCAGAAGGGGTACATGATGGCCAAAATGTAATGTGCATGGAAATAACCTTACGAGGACTAGAGAGGACTTCATCAGATTTTAGGCTGCCAAAAAACCAGTGAGCGAGATCAGAAAGATAGCTCGTGTCTGAGGCGGGCAAACCTATGCTCAGTGAAAGAAAAGCATGTCTGCATACGAAGTATAGAGAAGATCCAATATGTATACAAATATAGCTGAAATGTAAAGTACATAGTGAATCATCTGATCACTGCCTAGAAGTACAAGTCAAAATCAAGTACAAGTATCACATATAGAAGGCTGATCAATGATGCTGAAACATATATCTGATCAGAAAAGTCACAACTGAATCTCCAAGTACCAAATCATAAGTGGTGGAACAAATGGTACAACACGCAACTCAGGAGCCAACATATAATATGCCGTTGTGATGAAACTGCAACATATAAGGGTGGATGGTGTCACTGGCAGAAAACTGAAGGAGCTGTCAAAGTGAACTAAAGCATGTTGATGCAAACCCGAGGTCTTCGCCGATCACCATGGCACAATTCTACACAATGGGAATAAATGAGTTGAATTCAACCATGTGAGAAATTGTTTGATTACCGGTCATTGATGTATACCGTTAACAAACGCGAGACAACCCACCGATAATGATAATGAGTGTCAAGTTGCCCCAGTACAATCTAGCAAGTGCGAATGAATGAGTTGAAGTTGAACACTTGAAATAATCTATTAATCACGAGGCAATGATGTATCCTCACTATCGATAACGAAAAGTCTACCACTGATGATTGCAAACCCTAAGGTACTGACAAAGAGACTCTAGATCTTATTCCCAGAGCAATGAGTTGAAGTCGATGGGAAAAGATCTACTGGAAGGAAGGCATTAAGGCATCTCACATTAGTCCAATGCGAGTGTAACCCGTAGGCCAAGATTTGGAAGGAATCAAACGAAGTAGAGTGAAGTAACCAACTCGAAGTACGTTTCCGGCATGCACAAGATGAAGCTAGCACACGGCAGAAACCCTATGAACCAACCAATAATGAAAGCTGAAAAAGAGACGAGATATCCACCGATAAGGTCAAATGGAAATCAAGGTATTGCACGAATCCAAAGTGTGATAATGTAAGATGACGTTGAATACAAGGGAAACCACTCAGTCAAAGACCCATGATGATGATCAAATGCTGAGTACAAGGTCACCTATCAATGATGTAAATAGGGCCAGGGTGCAGCTCTAGGTTTACTCTCAGAGCAATATGTCGTAGTCGATAAGAGACGAACCCGCCAACAAGAAGTTAGTGGGGACCTTCTCAAACCAGCACGAGAAAAAGAACCAAATATCTGATGTGATAGAACAAGATACTGACAAGACTGGGAAGGCCGATAAAAAAATGAGTCAAGAGACACCGCAGAAAGGCTGACTCAAGTTAACTTCCCTTGAACAAAAGCACAACTCATGTTTGACTATGGCAGCAAATGATAACTTTGTATAAGTTTGTCACTTAGGAGGCATAAACAAACCCAATATATGATTGGAAGAGATAACCAATCGGGGGAGTACTGACTCATGAAACAAGGTTATGGCTTCTCGTAAGTCAAAAACTAAAACCATCCCAAATGAAGGAAAGACATAGCTTTTTTGTGCTTTGTTCAAGGGCGACAAAATTGACACTGTAGCTGCCATCAAAAATGGAAGAAATATCCTATTCCCACTCTTTTTCAAAATATTTGATTTTTTTGTCTTTTTCATATTCAAAGCCTGAAAATTAATAAAAGAATGATATAGTAAAATGGATAGAACGAGTGTCATGAAACAGATGCACTAGTTCCTGGGATAGGGACAATCCTATGCTCAATGCAAGGTGGCGAAAACTAGTAAGTGACACTCAAAGGAATGTTCCATCCATGGGTAACAAGGTGTCAAGTTGTACAAGCTAAGTGATTGCATGGTTAACTTGTACAGAAAGAAATGATCAAAAGATGGCTTAAACATCAGTCCAAATGAAGCTGGCTAAAGGCCAGGATAAACAAGTAGTCAATATGTAATGCAGCAATACAACTCGACAAGATAAGGGAGCCTCTAGGGTAATGGCCAGAAAAATGATAGCAAAGAAGAAGAAGAATGAAGCTTCAACACATAAGACAAGGCGGGACTAAAGAGGACTCCCGAGCCTACAAGAAGTGCAGCATGGGTGACAAATGCTAGCGAAGAACTAACTAGGAAGCCCATGTAAAGGAAGGCTCTACCACCAAGTCATGATTAAAAAATCAGCGAGTGAAATTGGTTAAGTACTCATGACATGATGGGATTGACCCTATGGCAAGTAATCAGAATGGAGGCTAGTATGCAAAATGAAACAGAAAGTGGATTCCCTAACCTATATGCCAGTTTGAAATCAGATACCTGCCATGACAAGTCAGCGGTCATGGATCCGAAGCAAAACTAGAAAAAAATCTTGAATTCAGCAACATGTACCCGGAAAAACACCTTGCCCAACACTTACAAGCCAAATCGTTATAATCAAATTCGAAAAATAAGCATAAGGAAAATTTTCAAAAATTTTCAAATTCTGGGCATAAATACACCACTCGAGAAGGAATTCATTCGGGATTTGGACTTTAATGTGCCTCTTCCTTCTTCACCATTCCTGAATATGGTCAGAAATGTGAGTTGCCTTGTCTTGCTGAAAATTGGCCAGGAGGTCAGTCTCGGCATCATAACGGACATGTAACTGAAAGTGATTTAAGAAAATGGTATCCAACTCTCCAAAAGTAGCAAAACTGCCCCTAGTTAACTCAATATACCATTTAGCAGCATTTCCAGTTAAGGTTCTTTGAAATATTTTCAACCTAATCGAGTTGTCGATCAGGGAGTTCGAGGAACACCATAAATGGAAAGTGGTGATATGATCTGCGGGATCCTCATCAGTTTTCCCTTCAAACTTTGGAATTTATGAGGGGAGCTTAGTGGGGATCGAAGGCCAACCTCGAGTATACCGAATAGGATTGTTAGTCAATTTCAACAGATTTGACAAGTTTAACGTTGCCAAAAATGGTAAGCGAGGAGGAGCCTAGGAATTCCATCCCCCATAGGAAGGATTCCCCACATTCTGAAAAGAATAACCTGGATTTGTTGAGGCACTAGGTTTCCAAGTGTTGTTCATAGAAAATTTCGGGCCATAAGAAAATCCTTGCGACCTAACATTCGGAGAAGGACCCCCCCCCCCCCCCCCCCAACATAGAGTTACTATACACATGACCACTCCTTCCAACTGAAGTAGTGAATGAAGAGGAAACCCCTTGATAAGGGTTCCAAGCATTTGAAAACGGAGAAAAAGCCTGAGAATTACTCGATGAAGAGAAAGGAACATTCCCTTGCTGACCAACAAGAAACTGATTCCCTGCTCCCAATATTGTAAAAACATGGTTCCATCCTGTAAAGACATTAGAACTTTGACCTCTCAAAAACGGATTGAAACCTTGAGTCTAAGCGGTAAAAGGTAAAGACCCTAAGGAAGGGTTTGAATGAGGGATGTGCCCACTTCCAAAGGGGAACCCTTGAAACGAAGCTGATCCACTAGTCATAGAAGGAATGGGTGTGGAGACAGCTGAAGTAGCAGAAAAGAAGAAAGAAGGAATCCCACTAGTGGGCATTCCATAAGAAAAGGGACCAGATTGAGAAGCATGTGCTTGGGTGTTTCCAAAGCCAAAAACAACAGCACTAGAAGTGATTGTCGATATGGAAATAGTGCCCCCTCCTTCAACTGAAAGAGGAATCTGAACACCTGCAGTGTTCACAGCCGAAACTGTGTTCCCAGTCGTGGCCATCGAAAGGTATGAATATGATGGATAAGGACTTTCAAGTCTCTGAGACTCGAGTCTGATGTACTAAATAATGTAAGGATAACTAGCAGGAAGAGGAGATGGAAGAGACTCAGGAGGCTGAGGGACTTCCTCTATTTCTACTTCTTCTGCTAGAAATAAAACTCTAGAGATGAGTGAAGCACTCCTCTCTATACTGACACCGACACCAGAACCACCCAAAAAAACTTCAAGCCCCGATGGAGGATCTCTCTCCGCTGTGTTTGAAACCACCGGGTGAAAATCACCCTCTGAATTACTCCTACGCCTTCTTGAAGAAGGCTCAACACTCGCGGGAGACAACCCACGAAGCCTCCTTGATCGACGAGGTGATCGATCAGCCACTTTAAGAGATTAAAATTAGACTCAAAAAATATATGAAGCTAAGCAATCTAGGAGCAAAGAGCACACTCTAAAAAAGTTCCTAAGATACAACCAGGCAAGCAGCTCTCAAGTATTTCCATTCCGGATGATGAGGACCAGACACCAAAATACAAGACAGAGAAATAATAGGACCTTCAGAAAATAATCTAGAGTAATTACGCCCCAAGCCTACTAGCGAAGGTAACGGAAACAGTTACGCTAACCTCCTAACAATAGCCTTTGCCGATGCAAGTCCCCAAGCTTTGCAAGGGCACCCTCCAAAAGTACTGATGGAAGTGATGCAATGTCTGTCTCAGGTACCGCGGGTATTCCCCCCCCGTAGTCACCTGTTCGGTCCCTAGGATAAGAAACTATAGGCACCAATCTGTATTGGCAGCCGGGTGGAATGGTCTTGGGTCAAGATTTAGCAAATAGGAGAGGGGGTCTTCTCTACCTGCACTATCCCTCATGCTTGACTCTCTGGAGGAGAGATTTCCATGTCGACTTAATGGTGTTGGATTTCACTCATTAATAAACTTTCTATATTTAACAGTTTGAGAGGCCTTGGAGAGTTAACTCTCAACTCACCTAATCCAAGGTCCTACAACCTAGGTTGTTGGTGTATGATTAATGACAATAATACAAAAACTTCTAGTTTCTTTTAATTGTATCGCTTGTTTTAAAGTGGTTGTTACTTAAGTCAAAGCCACACGGAAGTGAAACTGATGGTGTTTTAAGATGCAGAAAAAATCAATGAAAACCTAGTTACATGCAAATGCAATGATTTTCTTTCGATGAAAAGTGATCTCTACATGGGTTCTACGAACTTAATAAGCAAAAACTTTGTTTTTTTTCTTTTTAGAAACTCACACTTCATATGATTCAAAAATTTACGAAAAATACTAAAATTCTCAAATGCACTTAATGCAAACTACCAATGATATGCAAATCCTAAGATGCTAATTCTAAAGAAGCAAAAAGAGTTCCTAGACAATGGTTCAATCACTTTTTGACAAAAAACAAGGCTAGTTCCAAACAAACTCCTATGCATAAGAACATCAAAAAATGCACTTGATAAAAGAGTGAAAGCAAAAGAAAACTTCCTTCACAATCAAGCCAAGAACCAGAGACTAGAAATCAACCAAGAAGCTCCAAAAGATGTAATGAAACCTTAAAAACAAACTCAAAGAAAAATATGTGGAAAACATAAAATGTTTTTGTGCTTTTTACTTATAATGGAAAAAAATAGATTTCAAGAAGACAAACAAAAACTACCCAAGAACCAGAATAAAGCAAAATGAGTCTAAAAAAAAACTTCAAAGTTCTCAAGCCAACTGTGCTACTTTCGTAGTAGGAATTAAATGAGAAAAAGAATCAAGAAACTCAATCAATTGATTCAGCACAGTAGCACAATATTGTAACGAACAACCGCTCAAAAAACCAAAAAGAGATTCTTGAAGATTCACAACAAGACAAGTCCAAGAAATCAAGAAAACCGAAATAGACCAAAGAGGTAAAAACCATAAGTGAAGCAATGCATAGGGCCAAGAAGAGAAAACAAGCAGAGGATCTATGTTCCGATAGGTAAGAACAACCAAGAACTTTAGGAAAAGCTCTCAGTGTGTCAATTGCAATTGCAAACACACAAAACAAGGCAATTCACCAAATGGCTAGGTTTTCACAAAAACAAGAGAGAAACAGATATAAAATCACCACAAACATAGTCCAGAGACCTTAAGGACACCACAGGAATGGTTCAACCCAGACAGAAAAGACTACAAAGGCTATAAACTTAAATTTTCAAAATTTTCCAACCATACACGATTTTACAGTGTGCAATTAGTCTGTATATGCGACTGTAAAAAAGGATGCTCGCGTATACGCGGGTCCCTTTGGAAAAAACAGGAGGTATACACAACTGTGCAGAGAAAAAGCTGTGTATGCAAATAAAGATAAGGAAAAAATAAAAAGTCAAGCCTGATCAAGGGACCGGGTCTTTTGTCTTACTGAAAAAAGACTTGCTAAACTGCAAAAAGTGATAAAACCTGTCAGGAACCTACGAGACAGATAAAACAACCAAAACGGGAAATCACAAGAATGTGGTCCCCAGCAGAGTCGCCATTATGTTTCGGGAAATGTTACCCTAAAGGTCTTGGGTTGATAACCTTCACAGATCAGGGGCATGCCATTACAAGAAGGACTCACTTAACCAACTTTTATGCTAATAACTAGAAACTACAGGTTGCAGAACTTACCCGGATATCCCTCAGTTGAAGTAGATCCCGCGGGGTGCAAACCCCCTGCAACTCTTTGTGCTCTCAAATCTGTAAATCAGCATAGAACGAACACAAAATCCTAGTTGTACAATATATATATGTTCTAGATGTTGGTGGAAATCATGTATAACATCATAAAAACAATATTAAATGTTCAATTGATGATCTTTACACATGTATAAAATATTATTGACACGTAAATATTAGGAAAAAGATGGCTTCTTCTATTATTAATGACATGTACAGTAAATAAACATGGAGAAATCACCTGAAATCTACCATGGCCTTTGAGCATACCGTTCTCTGGATCCGCCCAACCCTAGCCTCTCAATAGTTTTTCCAATAATAGTGCACAATGGATGTCATATAGGGTGATGAACATCTCAAGGAAACAAGGGTTTCCTGAATATATCTGGGAAGTGCAGGAGGCAGGATAATATATCAGACTTGGATAGGGCTCCAACAACGTATAATATCTATATTTATCTCTCTCCCTCCCCCCCTTAGGCCATTCCCTTGAGGGGCCTTTATACCCCCTCAAATTATTTTTTGCAGTTGGGAATAGTTAGGCCATGGGCTAGGGTGGTTAAGTTACTGGAACAACCGTAAACCCCGCCTCTAAAATAGGAAAAAAATATATTTTTTAATGATTAAAATGGCATACGCGGTTCTCTATAGATGGACTCACGTGTATACGCGGAACATTATGGGCAGAGTCACATATGGGTTTTAAGATATTGGTTTTTGAGAAATCTGTCCAAGTCTAAAGGGAAGGGTTTCCCAAGGCCAAAGCATAAATCATCAAGTATGAGTTGGTGATAAATGATGCTATAATAGTTATGCCAGTAAAAATGGTCTTGTGAGTTGATTCCTCCACTTTTTTCACTCTAAAAGCATCAAGATGGATGAAAAACAATATAATGATTCAATATGAATTACCATAATATTACCCCTCCATCCCTATCATCCTCTTCTTCTAGTTCAAGTGATTTTTTTCCTAAGAAGCATTTTTAGAAAACTGTCCAATTTTCCTTTGTTGAAACTAGATGTCAAGTTTGATTTTCCAATGTATGATTGTGAACTTAATGCAAAAAAATGATAATTGGATCAAACAACACAAATTCTATTGCAGGATTGATATGATTGTTAATGGAAATTAAAAAATCCAACTAGTCACTCTTCGAATGGGAGGAAAAATATTAATCTTGTGGAAGCTGGAACTGAAGAAGATCTCATTTGGAACAATAAAATAGCTTCTTCTTGGTATGGTTTCATAACTGCATTAATGAAACAATATCATCTATTAGGTTATTTGGAACAAGCAATAATGGATTGGAAAAACTTAACACAAGCTAAAGGATGAAGCCTTTAGGGTTAAATAAGGTACTAGTCAAAAGGGTACACGAATATACCCATGAGTTCAAAAAAAGGGAACTAACATTGAGCATTCCTCTTCCTACACAATAAACTTTGTTAAAATACATTAGTGAGCCAAACACTAATTTGAAGCATACTATTCTTATGTTTAATTGATCCAGGTGGATATTGGTGGCCACCTGCCTATTCCACCTAGACCTCTATTCAGTTTCATCAGTTTCCTTGTTTATAACAACATTTACTATTTTTAGCAGTTTTTTGAGTCCTGAACTTATGGAGTATTTTTGAACCCTTAAATGGCGTTTTATTGAGGTTTGAAGCAATCCTATACTTATGGTGAATCTTGTAGTACTCGAAGAGATCTTTCCAACAAGGTATTGTACGTGCCAAACAAAGATAATATGATCAAGTTACGACCCTAGGAAGTTATGTTAGGTCCCTTTATTACTAGTATAGTCCCTTATTGTTGTTAGTGTAACCCCCTTATTGTTATTGTTGTACCCCTGTAACCCCAATATTGTTATTATTGTGCCCTTACATTATTATTTGTTAGGTCGGCTAGGATTATATTGTAGCCCCATGGACTTCTATATATAGAAGGAGGTTTTGTCATTTGTATCATCCAATAATTGTTCATTTATGTAATGTAAAGGAGGTTTCCCCCTCAAAGTGTCTTATTTCTAAGGCGTTGATCTCTCTTTTCTTATATTTTTGGAGTTGGTTTCATAACATTTGGTATCAGAGCCTTTGGATTTCAGGGTTTTGCTGTTCCAAACAGGTCATCATGGAATTTTCGCTATAAATTTTTTTCTACGAAGGTTAAGAAGCTGAAATTTTTACAAAGCGAAGCCGAAATCCTGAGAACCGCCGTGTGAAAATTTCAGATCTCAGTTCGCAATATTTTCTCATATATGATCTATGGAAGTTAGGGTTTTTTCAAGCTCCCGAATTTCACCTAAAACAGGTCAACGTGGAATTTGCGTTATAACTTATTTTATACGAAGGGTCAAAAGTTGAAAGTTTTACAGAACAAAGCCAAAATCCCGAGGAATGTCTTGTAAAAATTTCAAATCCTGGTTCGCAATATTTTAGGATATAGGATCCGTGGAAGTTAGGGTTTTTTCAGGCTCTCCAGTTTCATCTCAAAGAGGTGACCGTGGGAAAATCGTCATAACTCTCTCTCTGAGCGTCGGATTGGAATTATGTAAAAAGTGGCCGCAAGTAAACAGACTGTAGTTTCTTGTGTAGAAATTTCAAAGCCGAAGGAGGAAACAACGACACATGGCACGTCGTACAAGTTCGCTCTACTGGACCAGTCCATAATTAAGTCATTGTGGGAGATTGGGCATAACTTTGCCTTGAAGAATCCAAATCAGGTCAGACCTGTGGAATTCGAAATAAGATTCAAAGGGCTACTATAGGGCCAAATTTTAGATATTGAAGATCATAAATCACAGAGATAATTTAGTTTCAATATCGAGCTCCTCAAAAGCAAGAAAAAGGTGTGTATTTTTTTTCAAACTACATAAGTCTTGTGTGAAAAATCAGTCTAAGTGATTCCAAGGGAATATTGAAGCATAGATATTAGTATTGGGTTCTAAAATGCCACCTCAATAGAATTAAACACTCATTAAGCCTTTAGTAGGCTCAACTATGACTCATGAAGAGTAAGAAGCGCAACATGACATATCAAAATTACAAGAGCAAGTGCACCAAATTTCGCTCTCGCAAAGAGCAACAAAAATTGAAATGGAAGTTTTGAAGAAAGGCATGGAAGCTAAGATGGATATGAGGAATTTTGATGGCAAGGATCCCGTAAAATGGATACTACAGATGGAGCAATATTTTTATCTCAATAATGTGCAAAACACACAAAAGGTATGCATTGCAACTTTACATTTAGAACACAATACATTTGTATGGTATCGATGGCTTTGCTCCCGTAAAAAAATTGTCAGTTGGTCAATTTTTACGAAGGAAATGATAGCACATTATGAGGATACAAAAAGAAACACTTTCTTTAGCCAATTGATAAATCTCAAAAAAAAGGGTTCAGTGGTGGAGCACATTGAGGACTTCCAAAAATTGAATATAAGGGTGACTGATATTCCAGAGGAACACAGGATTGATGTCTTCATAGGGACTTTAAAGGATAACATCCAACATGAAGTTCGTGTTTGGATACCTTATTCATTGGAGAAGGAATTCAGGTTGGCAAGAAAAATTGAATGTAAAATTATGGCGACAAGGAAGCCTACCACTCATATCTATAAAGATGGAAGTGTTTCTACTCCTAGACTTCCACAACCTACAAGGTTGACACCACAACAATTGGAAGAAAATAGGGAAAAAGGGCTTTGCTACAGTTGTGATAGAAAATACACTAAAGGTCATAAGTGTGCTGAGAATAAATTATTTTACATAGATTGTGAAGAGGAGGAAGAAAATGAACAAGAAACTTCAAAAGAAGATGATATACACCAGGAACCAACCCTAGAAGAAGAAGAAATGAGTCAAACCATATCATGTAATGCATCGTGGAATTAACACCCTCGGCACCCAAGACAGTGAAGGACATATCAAGAAGAAAAAGGTAATAGTGTTGATTGATTCGGGTAGTACCCATAATTTTATTCATTGTAAGGTAGCCAAGGAATTGAATCGTTTCCTATACCCAGCACCAGAATATCAAGTGATGGTCGCAAATGGAGGAACTATAAATTGATCTGGAAAATGCCATAATATCAAGCTAACCATGGGGGAATATGTATTGAATATTCCAATGATTTCCATTCCAATGGGAGGTGCTGATGTTGTACTAGGAGTACAATGGTTGCAATCTTTGGGGATGGTAGCTTTTAATTTTCAAGAACTTTTCTTGAAAAAAATTTCGGAAGGAAAGGAAATCGAATTATGGGGTATCGTAGGGAAGCCAAGAAATATAATAAGCTCTAATATCATGAAAAGGTTTCTGAAGAAAGAACAACGAGGCATAATTTCACAATTATGCTCACTATAAGTTCCAACATCAAAATCATATATTTCTAGAGATCTCCAAAAAGCCTTGGACAATCATTCCAAGGTGTTTGAAACTCCCAAAGAACTCCCACCTATTCGTGATCATGATCATGCTATTAATTTGATTCCAGTAAGTGTTCCTCCAAACATCAGGCCTTACAGATATCCTTATGTCCAAAAGAGCGAAATTGAACGTATGATTGCAAAAATATTAAAGGCTGGTATAATTCAACCTAGTCAAAGTTCTTTCTCTACTCTAGTATTATTGGTGCACAAGAAGGATGGATCATGGCACATGTGTCCGGAATATAGGGAGCTCAATAAGCTCACTATTAAAGATAAATTTCCCATTCCTATGATTTATGAATTATTGGATGAATTACATGGATCAATTTATTTTACCAAGTTGGATCTTTGTTCAAGATATCATCAAATTAGAATGAAGACCGAATATATTCCCAAAAAATCATTTCAAACTCATGAGGGTCATTATGAATTTTTGGTCATGCTTTTTGGCCTTACCAATGCACCTTCTACATTTCAAGGGTTGATGAATTCCATTTTTAAACCCTTCCTTAGAAAATTTGTGCTAGTATTTTTTGATGATATAGTAATCATGTAACAGTTATGGAAGGATCATGTTCAACATGTTGACAGGGTGCTCAAACTATTGAGGAGAAATAATTATATGAAAAAACATCCAAATGTTTCTTTGGAGTATACAGTGTGGAATATATGGGTCATAATCGTATTCCCATTATAAGGTGTTAAGGTAGACCCTAACAAAATTAAAGCCATTAAGGAATGGAAAGTCCCCACAACCATAAAGAAGTTACGTAGATTTCTCGGGTTAACAAGGTATTATCGCAAGTTTGTTAAGAATTATGGGAGAATAGCAGCACCTCTAACAACATTATTGAAGAAAGATGCATTTTCATGGACTTCTTGTTGAGAGTTTTAATTGGTGAATTAAAGCTCTTAATATTTAATTTTTCAATCCGGGCTCGTAAACACGAGCTGCACTGCTCTTCTTGATTCAGGTTGTAGGTCAGAGCTTTAAGGTTTCCTTTATAATGATCAACTAAGGAATAAAACACACAAATTCTTGTGAATAAATGAATTTTTAAAAGGAACCCAGTCAAATAATTAAATTCAATTTAAAACTTAAGATCTTTATTAAATCAATCCAATTCCTCTCTTTAAAGGAAAATACACTTAAGTGAAACCATATTTTTATTGCAAATGAAATTTGAACTTTTAAGTAAAGAATTGCAAACTTAATCTATTTAACCACTACTCGATGTAAACAAACTTGAAACTGAAATCTCAAAATTAATCCTTGCATCAAACCGTAATCTCTTATTGAAGTTGAAAACCCTATGCTAATAGGAGCTCCACACACACAAACTTCAATGCTCTTCAACAATAAACAAAAGGAGAATGCTAGCTAATAACTGATCTAATAATTCTGCTCTTAAGGAATTATGCACACACCTAATCAAACAACAAACTTTTCTTCCTACAATTGAAATTCCTCAACACTCATGTAAATGATCTTTAGTCTACTTCACCAAACCCTAGCTTCTATGAAAGACACATCAAACTTGCAAAATTCTATTTAATCAAACAAGGAACACAATAAGGGAAACTCAAGAAAATGATGCTCCTACTCTATAAACCAATCAATATTCAATTTTCACTTTAATTTTGAACCTATCTTAAACCTAATTTCTTCATTTATTCAACAAATCGATCTCAAGAAATTGGCTAACTGGAATTTAAAACTACCTAGAACTTGCTTCTAACTGCGACAATATCAAACTCAAAAATTAAATCAAACCTTGACACACTAGAATCTGAATGCAAACTACAGACATTAAAATTTAATGGAAACTATTTTTATTCATTCAATCTGGAAATTAAAATTACTGACACGTTGCTATGGAAATTTAAATTATGTTTAACTGTCACACCAAGCAAGCAATGTGAAATTACACTTCTATGTTGGAAGACTTGTAAACTTCGTTGAGTCTAATCAATCCCTAAACTAGTACTCTGCTTTTTCAAATTAAAAACAAATCTATTGTCAATACAATTTAAGAAATCAACAAATTAATTCTGCAATAGAGTTCGAATAGTGGCTACAGGATTTTCAATCTAGCTCACCTTTGGTAGATGATTTAAGCTTTTATCCCTCATATGCTCTCGCTCTCTATGATAATTCAGAGACAGTGTTGGAAAAGTAAAAACGCATTTCTAGAATTATTTTCTCATGACCAAAATCACATTGGGTGACTAAAAATCATGCTAGATCTAGATTCTAGGGATATAAAACCACTCCTCTATACAATTTGTTGCAAGCCTGGTGATAAAACTCTAAAACCAAGTGGATCCAACCATGCTTTGTTGAATGAGATTGTCAACGCAGAGATTGATTTATGATTTGATTTTTTCGTTTGTAAACATACAAGGAATGACTCATTCGAATTCAAGTGATCTTAGATAAAAATATCAGCAATTTGGATTCATGCATATCTGGACAAATGCTGGCAGGTTTAAATACAAAGAGATCAAAGAACCTTTCGGAATGCTAAACTCACACCCACAGACACCATTCTCGAAACCGTTAATTTTAAATATAAAATGATCAAATCCAATTCAATAAGTCATGAAATCAATTCTGAGATTGATTTCAAATGGTAAGTACAGGTGTTTGATCTAAATCATAATTACGCCTTTGATCTAATTCCCATTCCTATCGTATTCTTACTCTTGGTGATAATTCAAGAAACCACATTAACCAAACCAAAACACATTTTTCAGAATCGATTCACCATGGCTAAATCGCCTTGTGTGAATGAATTTCATGTTCAATTTAGATGATGGAGTTATTACTCTATTATTAAAATGATTCCATCCTATTCTAGCTAATCGGTCAGAATTTAAAATGTATGTGCTCAAATTATACTATGTCTGTTTCACAATAATCAATCACGGAGGTTTGTTTCTATTCAATTCATTCGTTGAGAGATACATAAAGAGTGTTCATTTAGGTTCAAACCGATTTTGAATAACGAGATCTGCAATTGAAACCTCTGTATATAAGAAGAAGAAAAACGCTGGCAAGGTTTTAAATGAAATTCATTCAGAATAGAGCTTGTAAACATTTAAAAGCACACCTACAGCAACGATCTCAAGGACTCAAAAGCAATTTCCACACCAAAGTAACTTCCAAATCTGAATGCTATTGAAGGGAATCAAATGCTACCATTTTTAAAACAAAACCATTCCAATTACTCTACAAACTCAAATATAAAACACAAGTGTTTGCATGACAAGCATTCAATGACTCTGCAAAATTTAAATCATTGGAAAGTAACTCTACAAAATCACATGATTTCCTAACCTACACTAGCCATGAAGCTCGGTTCCAATCGTGGAGGGCCCTCCCACGCCTGGAGCGAGCTAATCTACTTCAACACAATGAGTATTAAAATATAAATACCATTACTTACAACAAGAGAATTTTGAGACAGAATTTAATCAAAGCTTATATGTAGTCATACATAGTTCTAGATCTTCCAAAACAGAGCTTGTAACATTACATTATTCACTGCTTCTTGCCCCCTAATAATTTTTTTGAATGCAGGATTTATAGATTGCCTGAGAATTACAAAATAGGAAATGATCCATGCATATCAAATCAAAAGATTACTATGCTAACTTAGCTCATCTAATTCCGATTACATTGTCAATTCCAAGATTGATGCTTAACAACACTCCATACTTAGCCATGGAGATAAGACAAAATTGATTCTAAAAGCTGTGATGTGTTGATCAGTAGTAGTTTCAACTGCCTATGACCAAAAATCCAAAACATGTTTTTTTTGGGAGTTTTTGAGAAATCTGGAAATTCTGAATTTTACATAAATTAGCCTCAATCCCCCCTGAATATCTCTAAAACCATAACTTATTTTGAAAAACTATCATAGGGTTAGTAAATTGGCTATACTGAGATAAAAACTCATGTTCCAAAATTTCTTCCTTCGCCTTCATCTGCACTGAATTTGCGGCTCAATTTGGCAGTTCAAATATTTTTACAAATTTGGACAAATTGGGTAATTTCCTTCTAGAGACCCATATGAGTGAGCTAGGTGGAATCCAACTTATGGAGAGGTATAATAATATCATTTTTTATAATAACCTCTCCCTGATTCTTCGGAAGCGCGCTGAAAGTGCCAAAGCCCCAAATTAGGCATTCCCATATTTAACTAGCTTGAGAGGGATTTCAGCGATGTAATCCTGTGATAAATCTACTTCAACAAAACTGTCATCAGTAAAACATGACGTAATCATATTTAATCATAGAGAAGTGAAGAAGCGTGATAATTTTCCATAGCATTAGGGGTGTTTTGAGGTCTAAAATGGGCCTCCTAAGGAAATTATAAAATAATAGTGGAAAAAATCAAATAAGATTTGATGACATCATCAAATTTTAGAGGGAAAAATGGAAAAACTACTTTTTCAACTCATATTTCAACTTATCTCCCAAAGTTTTTACTCAAATTTCGAGCAGGAGTACTCGTTGGATGCGAAATTTAATTCCTCATCCAAGGAGTACCCATGTTGCATACTTTCGATGGGTCCTACTACACGAAAAATGAGAAATACATAAAAAAACGTGATTACAATCACATTTTTTATGTATTTCTCATTTTTCGTGTAGTAGAGTTCATCGAAAGTATGCAACATGGGTACTCCTTGGATGAGGAATTAAATTTTGCATCCAACGAGTACTCCTGCTCGAAATTTGTGTAAAAATTTTGGGAGATAAGTTGAAAATACGAGTTGAAAAGTAGTTTTATTATTTTATTATTTTTTAATATTTTTACCCTTTTATTTAAAAAATGGTGAATCATCCCCCATGGTTGACATCATCATCTTGAATCCTATTGGTTGTTATAAAGTTTATTTTTGTTGTACATTTTTCTTAGGAGGCCCATTTTAGACCTCAAAATTCCCCTAATGAGAGTATTTGCTTGGCGGCAAGTGACGGAATTAGGGTATAGAACGAGCTAAAAACCTAGGGTTTTAGGGCATAAATAATGATGTTTCATGATGAAAACATGTGCATATATGAGGGCCCAACACTCCTGAAGCAACTAAGGCCTTTGAACATCTTAAAGAGGTAATGTGTCGAGCACCAATATTAGCTACGCCAGACTTCACAAAAACCTTTATTGTGGGATGTGATGCCTCAAGAAATGGAATTGGTGTTGTTTTAATGCAGGAAGGAAGACCCATTACTTTTGAAAGTCGTCCAATCAAAGGAAAGTATTTACAGAAACCTATTTATGAGAAGGAAATGTTAGCAATACTGCATGCACTAAAGAAATGGCGAACTTACCTAATGGGAAGACACTTCAAGGTAAAAGCTGATCATGATAGTCTTAAACACTTTTTGGAACAAAGACTATCTTCAGAAGAGCAGCAAAAATGGGTCACAAAGATGTTGGGTTATGACTTTGAAATAATCTACAAAAAAGGAAAGCTAAATGTTGTTGCAGATGCACTCTCAAGAAATAATGAAGAGGTGGAAGCATTGCTTTGTGCCATTGCTATTATCCAACCAGATTGGATAACCGAAGCAAGAGATGAATGGAAGAAGGATGAAGAAGTGTGGACACTCATTCAAAAGTTGCAGCAAGATCCTAGTACATATGATACATTTAGTTGGAAAAATGATTCCTTATGGTACAAAGATCGCTTATATATTTTCAAGAATTCCCAACTAAAACAAAATATTCTTTTGGAATTGCACACTTCTCCTTTAGGAGGACACTTGGGATTTTTAAAAACTTACCACAGGGTGAAGAAAGAATTTTTTTGGGATGGCCTTAAATCTGATATTCAAAAGTTTGTGACGGAATGTTTGGTTTTCCAGCAGAATAAAGTTGAGACAATTAAGACCCCGAGACTTCTACAACCTTTATCCATTCCAAGTCAACGTTGGGAGGAGATTTCAATGGATTTTATCATAGGTTTACCTAAGTCCGAAGGAAAGAGTGTCATCATAGTGGTAGTTGATAGACTTACCAAGTATGCACACTTTTGTGCATTATCTCATCCATTTAAAGCAAGTACAGTTGCTACTACATTTATGGACACAATTCAAAAGCTACATGGAAATCCAAGGGTTATTGTGAGCGACAGAGATCCCATTTTTACTGGAAATTTTTGGACGGAGTTATTTTCTTGTTTGGGTACTCAATTAGCTCATAGCTCATCTTATCATCCTCAATCTGATGGTCAAACTGAGATCGTAAATAAATGTTTGGAAGGATATCTTTGTTGTTTTTTATCTGATAAACAAACACAATGGGTCAAGTGGTTACCTCTTGCTGAATGGTGGTATAACACTTCCTTCCATACTGCAGCAAAAATGACCCCATTTATGGCTCTTTATGGATATCATCCACCATCCATCACATCATCTTTAAGGGAAAATTCGAAGGTTCAAGCAGTGGAAGATCACATCGAGCATCAACAAGAAGTTCTCGAACTCTTAAAGGATAACCTGAATTTGGCACAAAATCGAATGAAACAACAGGCAGATCAACATCGCAGCGAGAGAAGTTTTGATATAGGAGATTGGGTATTTTTACGGCTACAACCATATAAACAAATGTCCCTCAAACAAGCTAAGAAGGATAATAAATTATCGCCAAAGTACTATGGTCCTTACGAGGTGTTGCAAAAGATTGGTACTATGGCATACAAATTGGAGCTTCCTGCTTCTTCGCGAGTACATCCAGTTTTCCATGTTTCATGCTTAAAGAAGGTTATAGGTGAAAATCTTCCGGTTCAAACAATATTGCCAGAACTTGATGAGGAAGGAAAAATCATATTGGAACCTAAAGCAGTCATGGAAACAAGAACTCGACAGCTACGAAATCGATCAATTTCAGAGTATCTCATCAAGTGGAAGAACTTACCCACTGAAGATTCTACATGGGAGGATGAGAATTTTATACAGAAGCACCCAGAGCTATTCAAGCATTGAGGACAACACTTTTTTGAAGGATAGGGGCATTCTAGGTCCCTATATTACTAGTATAGTTCCTTATTGTTGTTAGTGTAACCCCCTTATTGTTATTGTTGTACCCCTGTAACCCAAATATTGTTATTATTTTTCCCTTATATTATTATTGTTAGGTCGGCTAGGATTTTATTGTGGCCCCGTGGACTCCTATATATAGAAGGAGGTTTTGTCATTTGTATCATCCAAGAATTGTTCATTTATGTAATAAAAAGGAGGTTTCCAACTCGAAGTGGCTTATTGCTAAGGCGTTGATCTCTCTTTTCTTCTATTTTTGGAGTTGGTTTCATAACAAGTTAGCTACCCAACTAACCCCAATGGGGCCGACAAACTCTTGGCATTCCATCTCCTAGGGTTAGGATTTTGGTTGTTCAGGGTTTAATCTTGTTTTTCAATAATAAAAAGTCCCTTCAGCCTCATTGTAACACAATTCAGAGGAATGTAGTTGTCATATCTCTTCTCAGAGATAAGCTATCTTGCCCAGACTAGTTTATTTCCATTATGTTTGTAAGCATATTTCAGTTCTTTGATATTAATGAAATGAAGTTTTATTTCTGCTACATATCTATATTGATGGTTATATATGTATTTTGTTGCATTCATATTTAAGTTATGATCATTAATCTTACTAATATTGATGAATTTTGTGTACAGGAAACTCACATTGAGTCAGGTAGAATAAATGCTAATGATTCTCTCTATGGAATCCATTCAATCAAAGGAAGGAAAGAAGAAGGGAAAGGAAAAAATGAAAAATAAAATGGATATGAAGAAGGGATATGAGAAGCATTCGTTTACCTATTGCAAGAATAAATGACACGATGTGGATACATCTTGGAAAATACATCTAGAGCTAAATCCAAAATGGTTCCACTATTGGAAGGGTAAACAAAATATTGTTGCTACATTTGAACATGATCTTGGATCAAATTATGGTGATGAAACTAAGATCACTATCATGGGAATAAAAGTTATATATTCTAGTTTTGATTCTACTTCATGTACTCATTCTTCGAAATCTAGGATAATACCCGATGAAAGGAAATGAAGTGAATTTTTTCATATTAGGATCATCTCAAAAAACAATAATATTAATATACTTGCCGATAATGGATCACAAGTTAATATTTTTCAAAGGAAAATTTAATAAATTTACATTGGAAACAAGCCTCAGCTGAAATCATATCCATTTGGTTTGGTATGTGAAAATTCTCAACTATAGGTGACTAAGAAATGTAAACTAAGGCTTGTAATCACAACTAGTTTCATAAATGAGGTAGAGTTAGATTTGGTGCCACTTAAAATTTGTGTGATTGTTTTGGGAAGTCTATATTTATATGATAGGAATGCCATCTTTTATAGAGAGGAGAACAAGTTTCATCTTATCAAAAATGGGATTGATTTCATTGTGAGGGCTCATCAGATGAAGACTAATTTGCCTCTTGTGAATACATGACAGATGAAAAGGGTAGTAAATTCAAGCAATAATCTTACACTCATGTCTACCAAAGCTAAGTATAATAATAATTTCGAAGTAATTAAACAATGTTATCTTAGAGATGAAATATTTAATATTGTTTCTAACTATGATAAAATGAGTCAAAGTTCACAAGAATTATGAAATGAGGATTCATTATATGTAAGCAATAAGGATCCAATATTACAACGTATGGTTGAGAGTGAAATAGATCCATTAGTTAATGATGTTCCTATTAAGAAGAGCAAGTATATTGTTGATTCATTCTCATTAGAAACTATGTATTCATTTTTACTGCTAGTATGTTGTGTATGGTTAGTGGTTGCGATGGTGAATACAAATGGTTGTGAAAGTAAGGGAATGATGGATTATGTCAACAATTTTATGAAAATTTTCATCCTTATTGGAAAAATTGTTCTAATAAGTCAAATTTCCACTATCCAAGAATGGTGGATGGATACTAGGCAAGTGAGGAAGCGATACACTCACTTAATTTTTAAATAAATTAAAAAAAAATGTGGTCTAAAATCTTTCTAGTGGGAAGGATTGATCTAGGTGGATATTTATAACCAGTAAAAATTGATGGTATGAAACACTAATGAAAATTTATCCATGTCGAAGAGCTCGTTGAGATATTTACAATGATACTTGAATAAGGTCAAATGAGAAGCATATGAGAAAGTTATGACCTTATGAAGTTTTGGTCAAACATGCAGAAATATGTGCAAGACCTAATATGTGGTAGTATGGATGATGATATGGCAGGCTGACTAGGCCGTATGGGCACTGATGTCACATTGTTTATTATAAAAGTGAGTTGATGTGGCAAGGTGATGCCATATTATTGATTGTGCATATGAGTTTGATGTGGCTACCACGCGAACTAATTAGAGGCTGCCACATGGTAGCCCGAACAAAGTTGGTAGGGGTCAAATACTAATAAAACAAATGAAAAAGGTCTAGGTTTGAACCCCCAACATATAAACAAGAAATGCATAAAATTACCATTGAAAAATAATATACCATTGGAAGCACAACAATGGAACTAATATTTAAAGTTAAAAAACTATTAGATGTTCAAATTTGGCTTCGGTAGGGATTGGTCCCGAAATCTTCGCCCAAAAATACAATATGCCAACCAACACTTCGACAAATTTCTTGGTTACCAAGGTCAAATAACTTATATTTAAGGTTTATGTATTATATGTTGCCTAAAAATGGATAAATTGTGGGTTTGACCCTATAACCTTTGTGCCTGTAACACAACGTTTAGCCATTTCAACAACAAGTTACTTTGTATGGTGAAATATGGATATTATATTTGAGTTGTTAATCTTTCTAGTTCAAAAAATCACCAATAGTCCACAGGTTCAACCCCGAGACTTAGTTTATATAAGTCCAATATTTTACCACTTCACCACAACATGTATTTTTGAAAGCATTCAACACTAGTTTAGTTTTACGGTTTTATTTCTCTTTGTAAATTGAAGAGGATTTTTAGGCTAGTTATTGGTAACCTGAGAGTGGGAGGTGGTTTGTAGGATAAAAACAACCTCTGTAGCATATTTGAAGATAGACTTGTTTTAAAATTGGAAACCAAAAGGATGTAATAAGAATTATTGCATCTTATAATGGATTGGTTCCTCATTGGGAGTGGACCATGAGACGTAGCCCATGATGGGTGAACTCAATTATCAACCACTTTGTCTTGCCTCTGTTATTTTATGTTGTTCATTTCTTCAAATCAACCTTTAAATTTTTCATTAAACTTTACAATTTAAGCTAAGTCAATTCACACTTATAGTTATTTTATAAATCAATTAGTAATTTCAGATCAATTAATAACACCAAAAATATTAGAGAAAAAATTATAAGATGACTCATTAGAGGAGTTAAAGAAAAATTTTATTTACTCCAACGCCAAATATTATGGGAAAAATAACCAAATACACATAAAAACCTAATTCAATACCACAAAACTTAAATCAAGTGAAAGAGAGGGGGCAACCTCCTTTCATAATAAATTAAATGCAGAATTAATCTATAAAAATAAGTGTCTATAATATATACAGAAAATTAAACGTACAATTATAAATAATGACTATAATAAATCATTAATAAAATTTTATTGATATAATATAAAAATGTATTTTTTCAAGTAATAATATTTAACATTCTTTTTTGAGTTGAGGTTGTGCACTAGTTATGAATCTCCATAGGGTTTGTTTGTTTGTGATGCCTCCCACAATGGATTTTGAGAGGGCTTCTCCCCTCCTCCTCCCTCAGATGATGACCTTGAATTCTACGTTTTAGTAAATGATCTGAAGAAGAAATCCAATACAAAATCAACTACCTCTAGGTTTGTCAAGTAGGTAGATTAAATCCCCACAGTCCAATTTCCTTCAATATCATTAAAAAAAACCACTGAATAATTTACTAAAAGGGGTTTAGTTGAAAATTTTAGAGGAATATGGCCCTCACCAACCTCAATAGAGTAATGGGCAATGAAATCCTAGAAACAACTAATGCAGGGGAAATCGTGATCTACTCAGTAGCCAAAGGTTTCTTCGTATTTTTTTTTCTAGCTAGTGGAAGACAAGGATTTGATATTTTGAAATGGGTCATATTTATTCAAGTCAAGGGGCTTGTATCTCAATCATTTTTCTCTCAACTTTGATCCAAATGATGATATCCCCACAATGGTTTTGGTTTGGTTCAAGCTACCCAGGCTACCCTTGTCTTGATAAAGTGATGATTGCATTAGGATGATTGTGAAAATCTTCAGGAAATTCATTGATAGAGGGGAACCAAAGAGTAAATTGTTTTCCTGCACTTGTATTTTTGTAGAGGTAGACCTAGAGAAAATTCTACCAGCAGAACTAATTTTGGAAAATTGGTTGTGGACCATGTTCAACAACTAGATTACAATCATTTTTCCTTCAAGTGCAAGTTTTTCCATGAATATAGTCATTTTTCCAATGATTACACAAGTATAGAATTTGAGGAACCAATTGAAAATACCCAAGAAGAATAGTGGAGAAACCAGAAGAAAAAATAAAGAAAAAGCAACCAATAACCAATGAAGACAATGCCCCCCCACCCCTCTAAATTCCCCTATGAAATCAATTCCTTCAGGGTCCTAGTGGAGGTGCATGAATATGGGGTATCTATTCCAGAGATTGAATCTCAACAAGAGACACAAGAACACTCTAAGAGACAGAGGGAATTTTGGTAGGAACCCTCTAAATCCACTCATCCCTGAAAATAATCCTATCCTTAGAACCAGGTAACATAGGGGAAGTGTATGCAAGTGTTAGAAAAATTGGTAAAATTCATGTTAGAATCCCTTGTGTATCCAAGTGATCAAAATTTATATACACTTGTACATGCCTCAACAACCAAACCAAAAAAAAAAGGGGGGAAGTACTCTAGTAAATAGTTCAATCCTTAGAAGGATCCAATGGGGGGGGGGGGGGGGCTCGATCTCAAGGGTGACCAAATCTAGATCTATGCAATAGTAAGAAGTCAAGGTGGAGGAAAACCAAGATGGTGATCATAGGGGAAAAAAGAGGAAGAAAATAAGACAAAGAATTTAGAGAGACCATGAAAACATGAGAAAATATTTTGGGCCTTCGATCAAGACTAGGCTCCTTCAAAGGATACTCCCATGAAGAATTAACTAAAAATAAAAACACAAGAAATGATGTTGGTAAGTCCTCTCGTCCAACTAGCAAATAATTAAAATCAACTCTTGGAATTGCAGAGGGTTGGGTAGTAAAAGGAAAATTCAAGTCATGAAATATTTAGTGTATTATTCTTGGCCCCCCTTTTACCCCCCAATTATTTGCATCAGACAAAACTTCCAGAAGAAGAAATTCTTATTATCACTAATATATTCTAGAAAAACAGTTTGACTATAGAAAAAAATTCCTTTGGAACATACATAGGACTATGCATAGTGTGGAACGTGAGACAATTAAAATTAATGAGTCATCTTGTTCTTCAAAACGTTATATTGATGATTTTGGAACACCGATACAAGGGTGTAAAATAAATATTTACAATATATATGCTTGAACTATTTATGCAGAAAAACATGAATTTTGGAATTCTTTGAATGCATTTTATTAATAGGATTTCCACTATCAAATCACTCTAGTTGGGGATTTCAACACCATCTTAGATGAATCAGAGATAAGAGGGGGGAATACAACAAGGGACCCTTTTAGAGAACACCTGGAGGACCTTCTCTAAGATTGGGAGCTGGTGTATATGAAGCCACATAACAAAACTTTCTCTTGAACCAATCAAAGGAAGAGTGCCCAATTCATAACTGCTCACTTTGATCGATTTTTTATCCATAGAGACTAGTTTCTGTAGGGGTTGTTTTTGCAAGTATAAACTTTTATCAATGTGGCCTCTTACCATAATTCCATATCTTTAGTTTCTTCAAAAGGGTAGTGGTGAGCCCTGGTATTGCACCAAGAGTGCTGCAACTCCTAGGGGCTGCCCTACTTTACTTTATCAACCTGGGGTTCGTACAAACATTGAGGTGACAGTGCTATATACACAACAGATGCATTTTGTTCATGTCATCCTCTTCCGCTCTATGAAAGGGTGCTAATTCTTGGGGTTCTTAGTGAAGTTTGTCATACTCCAATGAAACTAAACTAAATTGCAGAAAGGAAATGACATAAATAGAACTAATTTAATATGCAGGAAGGAAATGATTGTAAGGAACTAAATTAAATTGCTAAAAAGAAATGACATGAAGGAAACTAATTTAATTTGCAGAAAAGAAATGACAGAAAGGAAACTAATTCTAAACCACACTTAACTGGGCCAAAAGGCTAAATGCGCTCTACTTATCCAATGATTTATCTACCATTCTCCTATCCATGCAACAAAGCTATCCATGACTCAATTCTAATTAAAAAGAGTTAATTTGCAGCTTGGAGGGAAGAAAAGGGATAAAAGAGGCTAATGGGGGGGTTTAACACATGAAACGAGGTTTGGAAGCGTAAAAAGGGGGTTAAACCCTTATAAAAATTTATTATAGCATGAGAAATGACTTTGGAGTGGAAAGAACTCAAAAGTGCGATGGCAAAGTGCAATGGAGGACAAAATTTGTGATGTGCGATGTCGCAATCGCAATATCGCAAGTTTAAAGGGATAGTGGTAAGAATTAACAGAAACAAAATAAAATGTGCGAAGTGCGGTTTGCGACGAGTGACGTAGCAGAGTGTGACAGAGGAAAAAATTTGCGATATGAGATGTCACAATCGCAATATCGCAAGTTTTAGGGGTTAGCGGTAAGAATTAACAAGAATGAACTAGAATGTGTGAAGTGCAATTTGCGATGCAGTAAAAGTTCCGGGTTTACGATCTACAATGTGGTAAGTTCTGCGAAGTGCGAAGTGCGACAAGTGACATGGCGGAGTTATCACATTGACGGAATGAGCAGTAAGTGTTATGCAAAAAGCTAAATGATGTGATTTGCGATTTCGCAATATTGCAATCGCAAGAATAAGCGGTAAGTGTTTTAAAGGTAAAAGCTAAATGGCGCGAAGTGTGATTTGCGATGGGTGACATGGCGGTGGGACCAATAGCAAGGCGCAATCGCAATATCGCAATCGGAAAAAACAACGGTAAGTGTTAAGGGAGAAATGGAAAAGTTGCGGGATGCGATTTGCGATAGGATAAAAGTCACGAGATGTGATTTGCGATAGGGATGACGTGGTGGTGAGTCTGAAAGAAAAAGGGGAAATTTGTGATTTGCGATATGCGATGTCGCAATATCGAAATCGCAAGAACCATGGGTAAGTGTTTAAAGGTAAAAGCTAACAGTTGTGATTTGCAAAGTGCGATGTACGGCGGCAGGAGACTCGAGGAGCAAAGGCGGAGGTCACGTTCGAATGGGTTTGAATGGTTTTTCACGTGTTTTTCATAAAAAGGGTAAGGCAGTGAAAATAAGTGGGAAAAAACAGAGATGGAGGGTGTAACAATAGTGCGTAGAGCATAATAACATAGATGGAAGGGAGATGGAAGATGAAGTTGGAGAACTTCCCTCTGGGCTATGCTTCCTGTACCTGTTATCAACCTTCCTATTTATGCAAGAAAGGCATACAATATGTTCATGAAATCTGGCTTACTAGTCCAATCTCTTTCCTCCCTTTACATTTTGGAATAGATACTAGCACACAAATAAAAATTCCAATTCTCTTATTTTATAATGTAATTTAAATAATCAGCTTTCAGTATTTTCATTTTTTATGAGTAATTTTTTTTTAAATATTAATTTTTTTAAAGTAATTTACACCCTTTTACATTTACATTTTGGAATAGATAAGTGCACACAAATAAAAATTGCAATTCTCTATTTTATAATGTAATTTAAATAATTATTTAAATATTTTCAGCTTATATGAGTAATTTTTTTTAATGATATTTTCAAAACTATAATACAATATCACTTATTGAGATTACAAAATCAAAATTCAATAAGAGCTTTTGAAGAAGATTGATGGAAAAGGTCCAACTCATACCATGTCTAAACTTAGACAGCTTAGCTATTAGTCTCACAAAATTACACATGATACAAATTATTTTGTATCCTGATATATTGGATTTTTTCCAATACTTTGTTTCATAATCAAATTTATTGAAATTTACTTTTATATTAACAATATCTATTTATTTTTAATTTTACACTATTATTCAACTTTCTAATTTATTGAAATTTACTTTTATATTAAAAGTATCTATTTATTTTTAATTTTACACTATTATTCAACTCTCTTAATTAATACTCTTAAGAGTTGTATCATTCCACACTTTCACTTTAAACTCATTTTATTATACTTTCTATAACTAAATCCAATTTGTCATATATTTTTTTTGATTATATATATATATATATATATATAAAACTTGAAATAATGACTATTTAATATTTCAATACCTTCCTTTTACAAGAATAATAAATAACAAATATTCTTTTGCTTTATTGTTAGTATTTAAAATTTATAATAATTCACTTAAATAATACATCCTAGTTGTTCAAAATTCAAAATACTTCAATGTCTTCATCTATTCTGCCTACGCCTACCCTACGAAATTTATTTAGAGTCTTTCTTTTTAGAAAATAATTAAGAGAATCCCAATCTATATTTCTTCCTATAAAAATGACTGTTAAAACATTTCTAATAAATTTATTGTGAACAAAACCATTATTTTTATAATACTGAGGAGTAATTGTTTTATAAAATATGCACCCGAAACGTAGCCAGAAACTGAGAGGTTTACAAAGAATTCTGAGATCTGATTCTTCTTCATAGGAAGATAAACTAAAAAAATCAAGAACTTCTACACACAGAGTACCTGACATGTACACACTACTAACATGCTTTCAACTGTATAGCCGACAAAACTGGCCATAAAGAAGAATAGTTTTACAATACTTAGTCATTCAATGAAAGGGGAGCCTACTGACATTTACTTCAGCTTGGTATGCACCTATTTTTCTTCCTGAGCTCCGTTGTCTTACAGCATGATGTGATGAAGTGAGGTCATACAATTAGTTGCAAAGGGAGTATATTTCATCGTTCTGCCTGTTCATCTGATCCTGAAGCCTTTGTATTCCTTAAGATTGTTCCAAAACCATTTGCGAGAGATGATAAAGAGAGTGACAACCAATGCACTCACGGATAGAAGGATGAGGGCAAAGGGGGCATGAATCTGAGGCTCGCTCACACCCTTCTTAGCTTGGAAACTCAGATACCACAATTTCGAACCTCTGGCACCTGCAAATCCTCAAACCCTGTCTTCAATTGCCAAGACCTGCTTGAAATTTAAAGAGAGGAGTTGCTACAGGGAGGCATAGGGAATTTCCAAAGGAATATTACAATATGTTGCATCAAAAATTGGGAGAGGAAAGTTGCCAAATCATTACCCAATTGATGTTTAAGAAACAAATAAAAACCAAGAACTAGATGAAGCGTAGGTTTCTGTTGTGGTCAGCCACACAGGATATCGTGTTCCCAAGCACCTATTTCTGAATTAACTTAAAATTTGGACTCAGTTGGATAGATCTTATTCTCCCAACCAAGAGACCAATTGCAAAACCTTAAAAATTTGGACTCAGTTGGATAGATCTTATTCTCCCAACCAAGAGACCAATTGCAAAACCTTTCTTTAGAAAGAAATCAGAGGAATGGGTTGTGATCCATGACAGGACAAATCGTTGTGCAATTCAAACTCCAAATATTTGTAGGCTTAAAAGGTTCCTCAAAGTAGGAAGATGACACAACTGAATTTTGACACTGGCTCAATTGCCTCCGTGCTCCTCTAAAGAATTTAATTCCATACCAAAAGCATTATGTACTACCTCACATTATGTACCTCCCGTGTAGAAGCCATCTTATCCTCAAGAGTGGGTAATAAAATTCCCAAGTCGAACTGCTCTGATACACCTTTCTCCCAGAATGAAAATTTAAACCATATCTTTCTATCCATATTCACCTTCGGTGAGGGACAAGGAGGTGTGGCCTACATGTTCGCCCCTTGCCACCTCACAAGAATTGCTTCGCTCGTATAACCTAACTGAACTGCGCATAATGATTTGAGTGGAGAGCACATTTAATCCAAAGGTTTTCTCATTTATTTCTATGCTTTGTACCTTGGATTGAATTTTATTGTATATTGAATGTAGAAGGGAGCATGCCATCCCCATGTATCAAATCATAGTATGGTTCTCCACTCCCCTTTTCCCAAAGATATTTGTTTACCTCTTCTTCATACTACATGCTTGATTAGCTTTCTTATGCTTCAATATTTTGGATCTTTAGGATATAATAGGAACTTTTATGCTAAAAGGAGTCCAAGATGCCCTTAATTCTTTGGAGGAGGAGATTTAATTTATTGGCCTTAGCAGTTGCTCCATTTTGCAGAAATTGAATTGTTATTAGGGAGTCCCCAATAATTGTGATCCTGGAGATGCCTCTGTCCTTAGATAATTGCAGACCTAGCATGAGCCCGTACATCTTTGCCATGTTATTGGTTTCTTTACCAAGACCCCTAGAAAACTTAATTTCAAGTTGCTCACCAAGATCTTAAAGGCTTCCTTCTCAAGGTACAGCCCGAACGGGAAAAACAGATCAAAAATTCTCACCAATGCTTGCAAAATTCTACTATCGAGTGTTACGATAGTTGAAAGTATTTTTTTCCAAGGAAAAAATCGTAATTTTCATTTATGAGAGAAAATTACATGTTGTATCAGCAGAATTACATGTTGTATCAGCAGCATAGTCATCTATGCAAAATTCAAAAATCACTTACAGTCATATAGTTCAGATGTTCATAAATGACATATAATAACAATATTGTGCATATCAAAATAAATATCTACACAATCAGATGTGAAATATAAAATCCCGCGAAGCCCTGCCAAAAACTGATAGCCTAATTAGACTTCCCCCTGACCCTCTGCATCCTCTATGAAGGGTCTATGGAAATACTAATACTTGTTCTATCCATCATGTTCGATAATGAACCGGTGACCCCAATCTAGCTGT
Source organism: Pinus albicaulis (assembly GCA_034641835.2). NCBI lineage: Eukaryota > Viridiplantae > Streptophyta > Pinopsida > Pinales > Pinaceae > Pinus > Pinus albicaulis. The sequence continues at coordinate 743,012,465 of CM076575.1, forward strand.
GATGCTTCTTTGGATAGTTGATCAACCACCTAGTTCCTTTGCCTGTAAATGCAAGCAACAATGGAATCAAAAAAGGTTTTTAGCACCATAACCTCATCCAACAATGTTCTAAGAGTATGAACATGACATCATGTTTCATTGTTGACCGAGTTAATAATAATTTTGGAATCCCCAAATATCTAAATCATGTTGGAACTCTTCTCTCGAGCGAAGGTAAGGAGGAGTCCGAGACTGTTGAGCTCGGCATAGTTGTTTGTACTCGAGCCTAATCCCATTTGATCTTATAGCAATGAGTTTCGGAAAGATAGAGAGCATCCCCCCCTCCACAGCGATGGATTTTTTATGCCCCATCGAAATAGGCCCAAGGGTAGGATTTTTCAATGGCCTCTGGAATGAGTATTTTGCCTTGAGCGTCAGGCTCATCGTTTGGAATTGAGAGGAAAAGTGCCATAACAGTGTTACTGATGCGGGGCCAGTTAATCACAACACTTTGAAAGATAGACTGATTACGGGCCAGCCAGATGCCCCAGGATATAAGGAGGGGGAGATTTTGATCTTTTAGGCAGACATCCGATTACCACCAATTTGTCCAAGCCTCAGAGATAGAACAGTCATGCCAATTATAGGTGATGCCCAAGGCAAAAGTGATGAGTTGCCAGATCATTTTGCTAGTTGGGAAAATAAGGAAGAGATGCTCTATGTCCTTGGGCTGAGATTTTCAGAGACAACATCTGGAGGGGCCATGGATGGATTGCCTGATTGTCCTCCGTAGGGGCACAATTGGTGAGTATGCACCACATGAAAAGTTTGGTCTTTGGTGGCACCTTCATCTTCCAAAGGTGTCTCCACCACCATAGTCTATTCTGGGGTTCAAGTTATGCACTAAGAGAGACATACCCCTCCTTTGGTGAGTATTTGCCCCTAGGAGATAAAGCCCATAAAATTTCATCCTCCCTATCAGTGATTCTGATATTGGTGGCATGGAGGGCCCTGAGATAATTGTTGCAAATCGGATGCCATATATCTGGGATATCGAGATCCTGTGTCGATTTCCAGGCCTGTGTGATCCAAGAGGTATTAGCTCCATCAGCAATTTGTGATATGGTTTGAATTCCTGAGTCCATCAAGTGATGTCTTATGGCCAGGGGTAATTGGTACATCTGACAACATCCAGACCAAGCATCCACTCCAATATTTACTTTTTCTCAAGATCCAATGCTCCAAGCAAGGCCTTTCGTGATTATGTGAATGGGTCTGATGATGGCTCGCTAGATAATGGAGGATCTTGGAATGTGTGAGATGGGGCCTTTGATCCAATCGAGGGTAGTTTGAGGAGCAGTATATTTGTAATAAGTAACCTCTTGCCAGAGGCTGCTATCACAGAGAAAATGCCACCCCATTTTGGCAACCAAAGTTGTGGAAAAGCGATTAAGGTCTTTTAGCCCCCATACACCCCAGATTTTGGGGTTGGCAATCCTCTTCCAACCTACCCATGAAAAAGTATTTCCTTCTAGCTTCCCTCTTTAAAGGAATCTTCTACAAATTTATTGTATTATGGCCGTCACTCCTTTGGGAATCCATGTCAATGCCATCTAGTATACAGGAATTGCCTCCAGCACTGATTTTATAAGCACTAATCGCCCAGCTTTGGAGAACCATCTTTGCTGCCAAATGTTTACTCTCCTCTCGACTTTTGCAATTAACCAATTCCAATCACTAATGTGGTAGTCATTTGGCTTTAGACAGAACTCGAGATATTTGATGCATCCTCTAAATCCCTGAGACCAAAATGAAAATGGGCTAGGCCATGTCTGCATTCCTGCTCAGAGAACTTCCCCAATATGATAGTAGATTTACTAGATTTACTATGATTAGGGTCCATACCAATGGCCTTACAGAAAATCGCTAGAATCTTTCTGAAGTTGTTGGTGTCTTGGATGGATCCATCAAGAAAAATAAGTACATCATCAACGAATAAGAAATCGGTCAGATGTATAAATTCAGATAATTTGGCACCTTTTGCCAATATTTTGGTCAGTCCTTCCATGATTAATAAAAATAGAAGTGGGGATAATGGGCATCCTTGACGAAGCCCTCTACCTGCATGAAAAAAATCAGATGCTGCCTCATTGATGAGTAGGCTAAAGGAGGCATTTGTGATACATTCCATGATCCAATTGATGAAAGAGTGGGGGAAGCCAGTATGGAGAAGGATGAGTTGTATGTAGGTCCAACAAGTGCAATCAAAAGCATTTTCTAGGTAAATCTTGAGGATGGTGCTTTTGAGACTTTTCAGATCGATAGAGTGCAGGGCTTCCTGGGCAGTACCTATAGCTTCATGGATTTGTCTCTGGTTAAGGAAGGCAAATTGTTCCTTGGATATGTGCAAAGATAATATAGGCTTGATGTGATTGGCAATGATCTTGGATATGATCTTGTAGATACAGTTGTAGAGGGATATGGTTCAATAGTCATTAAAGGTTAAGGGTTTATAAATCTTAGGTATGAGGGATATGAAAGTAGCGTTGAATCCATCATATATACGACCAGTCATCATGCTCTCTTCGATGAATTGTAGGAGGTCCCTCCAAATGTTTTCAAATAAAGTGAGATAGAATTCAATGGGCCAACCATCCAGACCAGGGTTCTTGTCCTTCTTAAACCATTTTAATACTGCTTCAACTTCCCTTGAAGTAACAGGTGCATTTAAGTTTTCAATATCATCTTCCTCCACATATATGTGCATGGTCCTGGCTATCTGAAGTACTTCTGATACATTGGCAACTCTGGGATCACTGTAGAGATGGGAGAAATGTCTAATACCCAAATTAGCAAGTTGTGCATGGTTATTGGCCACCCTTCTAGCTTGGTCCTTCAATTCCCAAATTGTGTTGATACTCTTTCTGCCTTTTGCACATTGCTGGAAGAATTTTGTGTTGTCATCACCCGCTTTGAGCCAGATGGCCCTGCTTTTGAGCTACCACGATTCCTCTTGTTGCCTTAAAAATTTGGCTTTCTCCATTTCCAATTGAATGAGGTGGTCCTTGGCCTCTGTGGACTGAAAACCAAGACATTCTGATCCCAGAAAGCTCTCTAACACAATCTCAATCTTATCCAGTGTTACTTCATCCTGTCTTTTCTTCTCTCTGGCCCATTTTATTGTATTGTCTTTTAATCTAGTCATGTTGTTGTAGAAGACACAGGCCGACTCGGAGTCAGGCATCTGATCACAGCGAGTCCAGGAGCTTTTGACAAGGAGGTGGAAAGCAAGGTCCTCTAGCCATCATGAGTTGAATTTAAAGGGGGAGTGAGGTTTGATGCTTTCCACATGTATTTCAAAGTATATGGGAGAGTGATCAGATGATCCTCCCAACCCCACCCATTGTCTGGCCTTCTCAATTCTATCAACTAGCCTGGTCTTGATTAGAAATTGGTCTAGTCTTCACACCAGGGCAGCCTCACCAGTCCTTCTATTACGCCATGTGGGGAATTTTTTGGGCATGGCCAAATCCAGCACATCAGCATCATCGATCATTTGTTCGAAGTATTCCGACAAGGGGTCTGGTACTACATTAGGGCCCCATGATTCAGCTAAGACAATATATAATTTTAAATCTCCACCGATGATAATATGATCCCCTTTCATGATGTTTGAGGCCATCAACTTATCCTAGTAGTCCTCTCTGTTGTGACAGGGGTCATAGACATTGATCAAATAGATGGGCATATCAAGAATCCCTTCTTTGCCCCACCATCTTCCCACTTTATAGTTCTATTATTAAATCCCATAGCACATCCTCCAGATCTCCCTCTAGCATCTAGTGTCTGGAAGCTCCAGTCCGGGAGCAGTGAGGTAAGAATTTTGTGAATATAATCTCCATCCCCCAAATTTTCTTGAAGAAGAAGGGCGTCCACTCTCACAAGAGCCAACAACCTTCTTACTGCCAATTTTTTGTCAGGACTGGCTAATCCCCTGCAGTTAAATGAGGGGCAGATCATGGATCGCCCATGTCAGGGGTGTCCTTTGCTCTAAGAACCTCGTCAATAGAAGATTGTTTCCCTGATGCTACCTCCATACCAGCCCGGACGATAACCTTAGATAGAGATGATAGTCTACCCTTGACAACTTTTGATTGGGATCCTATGGGGTCAGTGTCGATACCATAGGCATGGGGCACAAAGGCCTTAGATGAGGATCTAAGGTTGTAACGATGGCCAGAAGTATATCCCGAGAGTTTAGTAAGTGATTGGGAGCTAGTATCTCCCACTAGGGTATGAGGGTTCGGCCGGGAAATGGAGGGAGAGGCGGTTGCAACAGGACAAACAATGGGATCCAGATTACATCTAATTAAATCAATTTTAGATGTAGGTAGAGATATAACATGAGATACATGAGATACATTACGATTAAAATCAGAATTGAAGGCATAAGGAGTAGTGAGAGGAGTACCCGGGATCGGATTAGCCTCCTCCTCATGAGGATGGGAGCCGCAGGCCTGAGGAGCTAGTGGCACTTGAATGGGCGGCGTCTTCATGGGGGTGCGCAGCGACGCAGGCTCCACCAAGGGTCTCCCCTGAGTAGAGTCCGGTTCACGAAATCCAACAGTTTAGGTCCCTATGTGCACCAAAACTTTTGCAAGTTCAGTATTTGCAGTGGTGATCAGCGGGCATTCCTTGTAAAGATGCCCCAATTCATGGCAACAAAGGCACCGGAATGGTACCCCTTCATAATCCAGAATTTGCATCTTGAGTTATCTTTGAATTGCATGTTGTAGCTCTCCACCAAACCTTCTCTAGTGTCCAAGCAGACGAGAATCTGAGCTATTGATATATTTCTTGTCTCTAGGTAGGACCTTTCATGGTCCATATAAATTCCCAAGTCTTCTCCAATGAATCAAAGTGCTTCATCTGTCCACAATTGCAGTGGGAGTCCCGACAGTCGCACCCAGATAGGTCTTGCTCCCATATTTTCCTTATCAGGATCAAATAAGGGAGTCCATCGCTTGAGCAGAACTGGTGTCATTTCGATATGCCAGTATTTGGTAAGCACCCAATTCGCCATCTTAGGTTGGGGGAAAATTAGGGCAAACCACCCTTTGTTCATCGTGAGCACCCCAGGAAGTTGCTCCAGAATGTTCCCCAAATTTCAACAGTCCATAGCTTGAGTCTGGCATACTTCCCTAATACGCACCCTCTGCAGACATCATCTCCCTTGGTGCTAAGTTCTGAAGCTCCCGTGACAGTCTTCTTGAGAATTCTCAAGGCTCCATGATGTAGATGCCCCATTCTTCTATGCCATAATTCATTCAAATCTTTTTCATCAATACTGCCTATTAATGCCATTGGGGATTCGAGTTGTAACTTGTATAGTTTATGACTCCTTACTCCAATTTGTGCCTTCTTTTTCCAACTAGGGTGTTTGACATAAACTTTGTTGCCAATAAAGTATACATCGTAACCTTTGTTCTGAAGCTGAGACACTGAGAGCAAGTTCATCCCTAATCCTGGTACATGTAGTACGTTGGTGGCCCGAAGCTTGTTACCAGCTTTTGTTTGAAATATTATGGTGCCTCTTCCAACAGGGGTACATTTTGCCTTGTTTCCCATAGTGATTTGAAATTTATTTTCTCCTCCTAGTAGCTTGAGAAGCATTCTCAAACTCCCATCATGTGAGTAGATGCTCCATTGTCAATATACCAGGTCTCTAGAGAGGCCATGCTTGACACACAAGCAAATTCTTCTTCTAGGCTGGATGCCAGAACTAAAACATCATGATCCCTTTGTTCCTCTATGCGTTCTGGAGAACTCCGTGAACCCTTTCGAGCTGCATCACTGCCTGACCTCCATTCCATTGTCGAAACTCCTCTTTTGTTACTCGTCTTTTGCTCTGATACCATGTGAAATTTTCAAACTGAAATACTATTGCAGTGATAGGTTTATTTCACTTACTTATTTATGATAATTTATTTACAGATTTTCTTCTAGTAAATTCTGAACATAAACACAACTGCAGTATTCACTTAACCATAAGCAAAAAACATAACACATATAACGCAATAGAAACGATCACATGAACACAGTTATTTTTGGACAATTGTCCCCGGAAAAACCCAATGCAGGAAAACCGGTGCAACAGATGAGGGTTTGTATTATTTTTCAGCAAGGAAAATCATTTACAGGAAATAGACGAGCAGACTTCTAGAATACACCTAAGATAAATTCCCCAAATCCTCTAGGAGAATTTCTGACACCCAGAAGACACCCTATGTCCCTCTGCGTCACTCTGCATGGTCTTCTGTGCAGTCCCTGCACTGGACTGCGTCACTTTGCGTGGGGACTCAGTGCTGCTGCTAAATGCTGACCTCTGTGACCCCCTGTGTCCTCCTCTTGTTGCCTTTCTCTGCCTCTGCTGACTTCCTCTTCCTTCTTCTGCCTGTGCAACTCTCCCTCTGAAATTGGATTTTATTCCTTCGGGTACTAAGTGTGTGCCCGACTTGCTTTCCAAATGATTCTCAAGTATTCTCTTATAATCTTCTCGTTGATGAATCAACAACCCATATTAGTTCTCTAATCAATGGCTAAGATTAAAACATGACTTGATCTTTGTTTTCTAAAAGATTCTCACTTTGTTTTATTACTACCCTTTAATTATTTAATTTCCCTAAGTTTAGACTTGGGGACCACATTAAAATAATTAATTATTTTAATAAAACATGAACCGAGTGGAATTTCCACAAATGGTTTCTATGTTCTTTGGAATATTGATGTCCAAGTCTCCTCACAAAATATGAGACTTGGAACACTTTCCAATGCTACAAAATCAATATATAGATGTGAGAAGGTGAGGTCTTGTTAGATCAATCAAGATTCAATATAAAAAAGGTGGTTCTAATCTAAAAGATTTAATCTAAGGGTAGAGATATCAATCAGGAGATCAACCACATATTCAAGGTTAGGTCTTTATGGTTATAGTAAAAACCCATTCTTTAATAATCTGCTTAGGTCTAATCAAGCCCACATATAACACTTGAATCCAAGGTCCTTGTAATGTTCCAAAATTTTCATGAAGAAAATTGGAACATTAATTTTTGCTTATTTCATCTAGGAGGTGAATAAAATGGGTAAAAAGCCCATAAGGAGGAATAAGATCCTTCATAATGTGAAAAGGATCATTGGAGCAGCTTTTTTTGCACTTTCCAGTGTGAAAGGAGGTAATTTGCATGAGGACAAGGTCAAGTTTGACCAAGTCAACAGCGCTGCCTAAGAGGTGTAGCTTGCATAGGAAGACAACGCAGTTTTGGAGGGAGAAAGATTCCTTGTGGAAGAAACCCTAATGTGTGGGGTCCAGGGCAAAGAGGCATTCACTTGCATAAAAGAAGGAAGAGGCAGCCATAGTGAGATATCTTGGATCATTTAATATTTGTCTATTCAGACAAATTGCATACTCCGGCTGTTCAGCTGAGTTGCAGTGCTGCTTAGCACGAGGGATTCATGTTTAGGATCTCCTCTCCTTCTTGAGAGGCCTCTTGAAGGATTTCACTTCATTTTCTCCACATCTTGGCTCAAGGCCAAAGCCATTATTCATTCACTGCGTTATTTCTGCTGAAGTATAACGTAGTGTTGCTGGGTGTTGCAGTGGAGGGGTTCCACAACACCATTCCTTGTCTCATCTTTCAGAGGAGGGAGTCTCTATTCCTCGAGAAGGTTAGTAAGGAAGGTTTCCGAGCTGTATTGCAGATTTGGCATCAAGGCCAAGCATCTCCCATCATAGACAGTGCAGTCCATTCTCCATACTGCGTTATTTCAGTGCACACTTGTAGTGAGGGGTTGCACCACCATTTTGGAGGAGAGGATCTTCAGTGCCGGGATCAGACTTGCACTTGATAGATTTGTTGGAGGAGGTTATTTTAGATTGCACATCATCTTCAGCCATCTCCAGTATTTCAGAGTTGCAGCTGCTTCCCAGCAACTCCGACATTTCTACAAATTTTCCAATTTCATGTATATTGTAGCCAATCCTTCCAAGGATTGTGTATTTTGCTGTATTAGTGTTTTCAGGGGTTGAGATGTTGCCCCCCCTCATTTATTTGAGCTAATATTGATATATCATTGCATTTACATTTTGTATATTGCAGTATCTCCTATGAACTGCGTTATTTTAGCCAGGGCTTTCCATGTGTACCAGTGCTCTTGCATTTTCTTGTATATGCTCTATTGAGGCTTCCATTATCTAGCTGGAGTGATTGATTCCTCCACACATTGTATACATTTGCTGCTTTATAACATATATGTTGGCTATAAACTTCTCCATGTATGTAGACTTCATAGAATAACGATGTTGTTCCATATCTTGTTCTTGTATATGTTGCAGTCCCTTCATTGGGCATTTTCTGAGGACATCTAAGTGTGGGAGATCTGTTTAACCCACTTAGAAGGATTTCTTTGGATCCATCTCTTGGATTTCATTCTTGGATACATTGATCTAAGGGATCCAGGTCCTGGTTTCAATTCCAGTAGCAGCCATTACTGGAAAATGAATTTTCCAGTCATGCCTTGCTAGCTGTTCCAGTTTTGGAACACTACAGTCCTTCCTAAAGTTAAGAGGATGCTTACTTGGGTATAACGCTTCAACCCAAGGTCCTTGCCAAAGTTAGGAGGGTGCTTACTTGGTTATCCTAGGATATTTTCCATATCCAATGTGGCATACAATACATGCAAATCCCAACGAGCCATATTTTGTTCATGCAAATCCAAAATTTATGATAATATGCAATTTCGCACCCTTTGACATTGTAGTCGCCAAGGTGGGTGGTGAATGCCTTTACAATTGAGGTGGTCTCAACTCACATAAAAAGTCTTGAAAATATGTAAGAACAACATCTTCTTCAAATGGAGTGTCCTATGGAAAGATCTTTCAATGTCAAATTTCATCCAATTTCATATTCTAGGAAATTGGCTTTCCCCTTGGCAACGACTCCAAATATGTTACAGAAAAATCTTGCACTTCTTGAGATAAAGTTTGAAAGCTCAACTATGAGATCCATTGCACCTCAAAGGGGGTCCATTTTCACCTCACCAAACTTCTTCTCACATTTGGCTAGCTCTCCTACAGCTCAAGGGGAGTTCTCCCTAGGATAGGATTTGTAGAGTTTGGTAGTTCCAAGATTGGAGTTCAAAGGTTCCTTTGTATCAATTTAATAGTTTAGGTCAACTAATAGAGGCTCAATGAGTTAGAGAATTCTTGTATTTCCTTGGATTGATAATTAGATCCAACAAACTAGGGAAAATAAACTAACTTACCCTAGGGTTTAAATATAAACAAAACAATGCCTAGGAAAGCCCCAAGGTCTTTAAGGTCTTTATTAGTCTTAGTCCCATGGCCTCTACTAACCTTATGGTTGAGCAACTCAAGTTCCTCTCCTAGAGCCCTTATCGAGGCCAATAGGAAATCATTACATAAATAACATAATTAGGTTGGTCCATATAAATCTCTACATAGCCTCTGACATTTAATAAAGACACGACACAGACATTTGATTTAGTGATTCCATGGGTAAATTGGAACTCATTACATAAATAACATAATTAGGTTGATTCATATAAATCTCTACATAGCCTCTGACATTTAATGAAGACACGACGCAGACATTTGATTTAGTGATTCCATGGGTAAATTGTTAACGTGAAAAGAGATCACATTACATCACAATTCCACCCAATAGAAATCGCTCAACTAGGCCTCCATATTGAATAAGAGAGAACAATACTAATCGAGAGATGAATAATCCAAGTTGTGACAATGAAATAATGAGGTAAATTGCTCACCCATTTATACTAAGGAAAGTGATTTAACTCAAAATTAGGCTAAAACACCTAAAAAGTAATAAATCCTTCATACAAAGTGAATATATCATCATCTGACCCCAAAGATATCCTTTAAAAATAAATAACATGACAAATAACCTCAAAGGTCCCACGTGTGAAAACAAATTCTTCCCAAGGGTGACATGACATCAACCTGAAAAAGGCATGTCTCTCCATGAAAAGGTGCCTCATCACCAAATAGCCCTTTGAAGCCCTATGTCACCTCCAAAATCTCACATCATCGTCAGATAGATTGCTAGGGCGACTTCATCAAGTTATGGCATGACATCATCAATGTAGAAGGTGCAATCACCTTTTCAAAGGGGTTGTAATTGATCATCAACATCAACCATCATCAAGAGAAGATAATTTCCATTAATAGGGTATTATTCTAGCTTGGGGGCATCCTGTCATATCAAGGTTGCACTTCCGAACTCAATTAAATTTAAGTATAGCTTATCACGCTGAGACTAATGGGCAAACAGAAAGGGTAAACCAAGTATTAGAAGATATGCTAAGAATGTATGTTATGGACCAACAATCGCACTAGGAAAAGTGACTGATGGGAAAACAGAAAGGGTAAACCAAGTATTAGAAGATATGATAAGAATGTATGTTATGGATATGGGAAAATTACTTACCCTTAGTGGAATTTGCATACAATAATAGTTATCACAGTTCAATCGGGATGCCGCCATTTGAAGGATTATACGGAAGACCCTGCAGAACACTGTTGAGTTGAGACAAGTTGGAAGACCAGGTAATAGTGAGGCCAAAATTAATCCAAGAGATGGAGGAATAAGTAAAGAAAATTAGGCAACGATTAAAAGAGGCATAGGATAGACAAAAAATTTATGTTGATGCTCACAGAAAAGATAGAAACTATGAAGTAGGAGATCAGGTTTTCGTCCGCATCAAGCCAAATAAAAGCACCATACGGTTTGGAAGAAGGACAAAAGGAGAAGCGCAGTGCAGATGCAGCAGCAGCGTAGAAGCAACAACAGCGCAGGGGCTGATATGACTTCAACAACGCAGAGCAGAGATGCTTACGCAAAGAAGAGTTGCAGCAGCATGGAGGCTTCAGGAGGACAGCACAACACAGCAATAGCGTGAGGGATTTCAACACAAAGGGATGATGTGACCTCAGTAGTGTAGAGGGAATCTGCTTATGCAGTGTAGAGTTGTAGTTGTGCATCATCCTTCAAGTGCCAACACAGATCAACAGCCTATGGAGCTTCAGTGATGAGAATGCAACCCAACTGACTTTTCTGTCAAAGATTGGGCAGGAGATTCAGTTGTTTCTCTTAACAACTGAAGTTGCAGTGCCGCAGATCAGCAGTGGCAGTGCTATGAGCAGCACATACGCAGCATATTGAGAGGGAGCTGCAATACAGATGTTGCAGTGGTAGTGACAGAGTCATGGGCAGCAGTGCAGAGTTGAGTGGCAGTAGGCGAAGCTTCAACAGCACAAAACCAGTACTCAAAGTCTTGTAATGCATAGTGTGATGTATTGTTAGAGCACACTCTTGATGCTAAGAGAGAGTGTTGAAATTTTGTGTATTTGGGGTAGCACTAGTTGTGCTCTAGCTCCCAAATTTTGAGGGACTAGAGTACACTTGATCTACAAGACCCAGAAAGGGATTTGGGAAATTTCATCTGGTTTGGGAGATATTTAATTAATTAATTAATAATTTTAATGTATTCCCTAAGTCTAAACTGAGGAAAATGAAATTAATAAAGTTAATTAAATTAAACAATGAAATTTTTTTAAGTCACACGGACCAATCTTTTTTTTAATCTTAGCCATTGATTCAAGATCTGATCATGGTCGTTGGTTTCCCAACGAGAAAAGTATATACGAAAGACTTGGGGTCATTTGTAAACACACACAGAGGCACATCACTGAAGCTAAGCTGAGATTCTAGGGTGGGTTTGCTAACAATTCTCAGAAGTGTTTTAGCTGCAGAGGGGAATTTAGACCAAGGGGATGATCTGATCGCAGAGTCTAGAATCAGCAAGAGGCAGAGATTAGCTTAGAGAGGCAGCGCAGAGAAGCAAGAGAGCAGTAGCAAAGAGGGTAGCAACTGTGCTACGCAGATGCTGTGCAGTCCCTCCCAAAACAACGTGATTCACCTGGAAGCCTTCAGGGGTTACGTAGAGACCCTAAGGGCTAGTGTAAGGACTGTGTCACATAGTCTGGGGTAACGCAGCTCTTTCCAGGCCAACGCTGAGGGACGCAGGGGCTTTGGGGTTAGCGTTGGGTTTCTAGGGCCTAATTTTGGATGAGTTCTGTAAATCTCGTTTGAGGGTGTGGATCAGTCATTATTTTGGCTTCAAAACAACCAGTGACTTGTAGATCTATTTTATCTTTGTCGGGTTTTCCAGATCTGGAACCCAAATTTACTGTATTCAGAAAATTCTTAATAATAAAACTCTCTAGTAGCCAGCAGACTGATTTTCCCGCATTGGGTTTTTTCCGGGGACTATTTGTCTAGAAAATCACTGTGTCACTTTGTTTATGTGTGCATGTACTTTTTTAATATTTGGATTGGTGAAAATTTGTTACGTGTTTTGCTTCTATTTTAATCTGAATTTTCAACTTAATAACTTGAGGAGCATAACCAGATCTAACAGTAAGATTTATGCATAAGTGTAAGATTCAGAAATTTTCACACAAGGCAGAGAGGGCAGAGAGTAGTCCAAAGATGCAATGCAGTGGCAGCGTAGAGCTTCAGAGGGAGTTTGTATTTCTGCTAGGGAATAGTCAGGGTCCAGTGTCGGAGCCAGGGTGTGAGACTAGGAGGCCAGAGGGCTGAAGTGTCCAGCGAGTAGAGAGATCAGAGGAGGTGGAGCACAATCCCAGCCGCAGTGACGCAGTGACTGCGTAGTAGTGACGCAGTACTGTGCAGAGACAATGCAGAGCCTCATCTCCAACACAGATCAGTGTCAGATCTTCCAGTGACGCGGTGATATCATCTCACCAGTTTTTTTTATCAATTAGATCTCTCTATAAGATTTCCTGTAAGGGCATCCGAAGAATTGTACTCGAAAATTACTCCTTAATAATATCAAACCCTCGGCTCCTGCATTGGATTTTTCCGTGGACTTGGTCCAAAAATAATGGTGTTGTTTGTCTATTGTTTTTCTTGCTCAGATCTTGTTTCTGCATTTAATTTCCACAGTTTATTTAGTGAAGGTTGCAGTGTGATGTATTCAGTGTTTGTCATATGTTGACCACTGGAGTGGCACCTGAGGATTAGAAGAAGACTCCATGCCCAAGGATAAACCAAAAGACATTTGTACCATCAGATATCATCAGTTCAATAGAGTTTTTGAACTCTACTTCTATTTCTCATCATCTTTCTCTTATGCCCAGATACCACGCCCTACAAGAAATTGTAATAACTGATGCTCAGATATCATCAATTCAATAGATATTTTGAACTCTACTTCTATTTCTCATCATCTCTCTCTTGTGCCCAAATTCCACGCCCTAAAGGAAATTGTAATAAGTGATGCTAGTAATGATGAATTTGAGTCAGTATTGAGTATGTAACAGGCCTAGATAACTTGGGACCTTTCCAACAAGTGAGTATTGCTCTGGGAGGTTTTTTTTACTCGGTTAATTATCATTTCCCTACCAAGACTTAATAATTAATTGAGTTTTTTCCTCCAATTTTACCCCAAAGCCAATGTACGGCTTTATGGTGATGCCTTGGGTGAGTCCTAGTGTCTAGAGTCAATGTATATTACCATAATATATCATACAAAAAATTTCATAGAATTTAGTTAGGTCTAGGCAATGATTTTTTAATTTTTTAGATTTTCCGAAGATCGAAAATTGCAATAAAAATTGTAATTGGATTGTAATAAGTGTTTTCTAAAGAAGTTGTATGGGGTATGAGTAATAAAAATTGCACCTCTCACCCTCAAATTTCTACCATGACACACTTTGAACGGTTAATAATGAGTTTTGGACCCTCAAAACCCACATTTCCTAAGTTTAGTGGAAATTGTGGCATTTAATTAGGCTAAAATTAAATAAAATAGAGAAAAATAAATTCTTCTATGTGACAAAATGACGTGGAAACGACTTGGAAATTATTCTAAGTCAAAGATTTGAGTCAATGGACATGTGGAGGATGACTGGGCACACTGCATCATTAATTCATCATTTATTTATTCAAAATCGAATTTCTCAGAGATAAAGCGACAGTTAGACACAAGGAAAATCGAATTTATTAAAAGTTGTTGAGCATAAAAGGAATATTCTACAGGATCAGTTGACTAAAGACCAAGTGGGGACTTCTTCTCATGAGCTATCAGGAGTGCAACAACACTCGACGCTTCACTTAGAGGATTTACGCTATTCCTTGAGCTTGGATTGCGTAGTCACTTAGAGGAAACACGTAGTTCTCGAGGACATACACAGATGCAGAAAATCACTGGGGTCATCTGCAGGTACAGTTTCAGTTGGTTCGAATTTGCAGTGGTGGACTTGGTGTAGCACGGGACTTCGTTTGGCTTATGGATGAGTTCACTAGATCATATGAGAAATTCAATTTCCCTTGGTGTGCACAAAAGAAATTCGATTTTTCTTTTGGTGTCTTCGTCTTCTCCACATGGAGCTTGGCTTACCTTTACTTGGGATTTGCTCCAAGTTCACTTCTCAATATGGGAAATTCGATTTCCCTTGGTGTGTACAAAATAAATTCGATTTTGCTTTTGGTGTCTCCGTCTTCTCCACATGGAGCTTGGATTATCTTTAATTGGGATTTGCTCCAAGTTCACTTCTCACATGCATTCATCCTTGGGATTTTCTCCCAAATTTTTTTATAATGGAGCCATGGGTTCTCATATGTATCATGTAATATGAGCTATTGGACTTGAGGATGCATTGTCGGATTATACACGTACTTGCAATATAATACAAAAGTCTTTGGGGTAACTTGTGATGGTGTTATTCTCCTTGCATATATGATAAATTCTTGACTTGTTGTTATGCTTCTATTTATTTTCTCGTGCTATTGTTTCCTTCATGCTTGTTTCAAGTTATGTTAGTATGCAGCTATGTCATATTAGCATAAGAGTTACTTGATCGCTTTAGTATAAGAAATCTTCTATTTGATGTCAAATATATCTATAGGAGTTATTTCCATTTCTTTTATTTAATTTCATGTCGATTTAATATGTTGTGGTGAGATTGTGTAGAAGGATCAGTGTTTGGTCAAGATTTTCAAGCGTGAGGGGAAGTTCTCGGAGGAACCAATCCATTCTTGAAAATATTCAAGAAGAACCCGCATGTGTTGATTTCCAAAGTCTAATCTATATTTTATTTTGTCTTGCAGAGGTTCTTTTAAGTTTCTCAAAGATCTTATTTCTTGCATAAAAAAAAATCAAACTTAAAATAATTTACTTTTCAAGTATTTCTCTTCATTTATTTAATATCTGGCTATTTCAGAGAGCCAAGCTATGGCTAGTCAAAGAGGAGAGCTTGCTCATACTCTTTGGCCTAGCCTCTTGTAGATTATTTTGTAATATTACTTTGTGATTTCTTGAGCTAACGTTTGTTGTTGTATATTTTCTCTAACTTGTTGTCTTGCAGCTACTTGCAGGTTTCATTTTCAGAAAATTACTTACAAGTTTGCATGCAGGACCTTGGGGCTCCAACTTCTAGATTATTTCCTTCCCTTGGCCATGAGCATCATAGGACATTTATTGGACGAAGCCGAGTTCCTCTTAAGGGAGGCCGAGTTCACTTGGGGTCTCTATTTCTCTCTCTTGGCTGTGTAACTCAAAGAGGTTTTGTCTTACTTCTTTCTCGAAAAATTTGCATTTTGTTGGGCTTTTGTGGGCCTCAAATTGCAGAAATTTTTAGTAATGAAAGATCTATGGCTCAAGCCAGCATTGTGAATACTTTCCTTGGATTTAGAGAAGTCTTCATAGTTTTCTCCTTATTGTAATAAGGAATAAAATTCTTGGTTTTGAGAGCGTGG
Source organism: Pinus albicaulis (assembly GCA_034641835.2). Taxonomy (NCBI): domain Eukaryota; kingdom Viridiplantae; phylum Streptophyta; class Pinopsida; order Pinales; family Pinaceae; genus Pinus; species Pinus albicaulis. The sequence continues at coordinate 743,028,325 of CM076575.1, forward strand.
GTTTTACCCATTGGTATCCCTACATCTCCACCTTTTTGGAGACTTTGTGGCTTGATCTTTGATCTTTTTCACTTGCATGCACATTAAACCCATTGGTATCCCTATCTCTCCACCTTTCAGGAGAGACTTTGTGGCTTGATCTTTGATCTTTTTCACTTGCATGCACATCATTTAATTGGGGAATTAACAAAATCATGTATTATACTCATTTTGCATGCACCTTCATCTAATTTGCTGGAGATTTCTAGTCTCTTTACTTTCATAGTAAGTTCAAACTTTTGCATGCATGCACTTTTAAATTTGTCATGAATTTTGTTCCAAAACCACTTATGCTTCACCTTTAATTACATCTTACATGCAAAAAGTAGTTGGGCAAATTTTCTCCATAAAGTAGCATTCTACTTCATGACATGAAAATACATCTCAAATTTGAAAGTTAATTTTCATTGTTGATTAATTACTTACATGCCCCAATCAAATCACTAAAATTTTACATCCAACATAAGTTGGTTGAATAGAACTTCTTAGGGACCCTCTACTCCTCTATTGACTCCTCACTGTGGGATCCATATCTTTGGGCAAGGGTGAGGTCTGAGAATTAAAAAGTTGAATTATAACCTTGTTTTAGGACTAATTAATAAAATAAACCAAGAGCATTCGTTATCACATTTAGCTTGCAAGTTTCTTGAATTTTGCTTTCTTGATGGCTCAAAGTCTCGCATGAAATATAATTTCCCTTTTTCAAGAAGTATTTAGTTTAATGCGAGTATTGTAATCTCTTTTGCAACAAGTTTAGCTTAATTTTCTTGCACTTGGACATTATCTACTTTAGAAAGTTCTGTTTCATGTTTAATGTTCATCATGTTCATGGATGGTTGTTGAATCTCATTTCCTTTCAAGTACTCTTATTTCATGTTGCAAAGCTAAATGCATGTTGGTTTAACTTTCAAACATCAAACACCGAGATATCATCTGGTTTATATTTAGATCACTAATTGTTTCCTTGTGAACAAGGTAGCCTCGTGTTTTGATTCATAAAATTCGTTTATCTTGAGAGCATTTCTGATATCTTGTGCTAACAATCTTTTGTTTCCATTTCAAGATTATTGTTTTCATTTCTTTGAGCATTTCTTTTACTTTTGAGCACGTTATTTGTAAAGGCATTGGTTAAATGGTTTGTCATACATGCTCATGAACCTTTAAAAGTAATCCATTTTCACTCTAGTATTCTGCTAGAAACTCAAATCTTTAACTTAGTTTTCCTTTAGGGACTACCCCCCTTAGCTGACCTAGAAGAGAGCTAAAATAGAGAGAGTCGGGATAAGTGTGGCATGCCCTTCTTTGAGATCCTTTCCACCAACCACACCTTGTGGGGTTGAAGGCTTTTTCAACTGACTTGTTGGTAGGTGTAGGCGGCAAGGAGAAGCGATCAACATCGTAGATAACTGCAAATAAATTGTTAAGTAAAAGTTAACAATTAGGTGAATATTTTCCAGTTACTGCAATAGGATTCCGGTGTACGAATTTCAACAAAATCTTGCCCATATTTATCCTTAAGAAAACGACTATCCTCCTGTAGCATATTTATGTCCTTAAGACAACGACTATCCTCCTGTAGCTTCTTAGCCCTGTTGTAGATGTGAAACTCACCCAAAATAGTCCCTCATACACTTTGTCCACCTCCTCGAGTTTGGCTACTTCAAAGATGTATTTCACATGAGAAAATGGAGCTTGACTACCTCAGAAATGTATTTCACATGAGAAAATGCACTTGGATTATGCTCAAATGCCTCCACAGTCACTTCTATTTCTACACTTTCATGTGGTGTCAACAAACATATCTTGTGGCACACCAACACGCCAAGCTGACCTGACTTGTGTGCCACAAAACCCACCAGCAACATAGAAAAATTAATATCTCATGATAGACACCTCGGATTTCAGTGATTTTCACTGCCCCTTTGTAATGTTCATTCCTAAATATTTTCCTAAGGTTTGAGGAATTAATTTTGCAATTTTGATGAATAATAGCCCAAGGAAGTTTTGGTGAAGGGAACTTAGGAGAAAGGAAATTATTTGCATGTTAATGGAATGTGGCGACCACTCACCCACATGAAATGGAAAAGGGAATTCGAATTCCCCAAGGAAAATCAAATTCTAGAAGGGGCCCATAAGGAACTCATGGCCAACAACTATAAGTAGAAGAAATGGAGGAGCAATTGGGGCCTTTTGTCTATTTGAAAATCGAATTTGCCTTAGTTGTTCAGCTGAGCCAAGATTGTGTTGTTTAGCACAAGAGCTTCCCAAGGAGAGAAGCTCAACCTCTCTTCAGTGGACTTCGAGTGCCACCCAAGGAAGGGTTTTTTCTATCACTGAGAGACCGGAGGAGACACCACTGATAGTGCCACGCAATACTGGAGGCAAACACACAATTCTAGTCCCACAACTTCATAGAGGGAAGAGCCACGCTACTGGAGGAGGAGCGACATAGTTGGAGATTGTTTGGTGGGGATACAAGAGTGTTTCCTCTTCATTTCCAGGAGTGTGGAGTGTATTTACAATAGAGAGAACCATCCTACATGCAGTACTCGCTTCCTATACTCAGAGACTGCGTTATCTTCTCCATGACTGCATAGTCATTGGAGTGAGGCACTTTAGGGCAGCATCATCCGGAGGAGTTAGGAGTTGAGGTGTGGGTAATTGGTAGGAAGGTCATTTGGGGAACATTGCAGGAGTTTTTTGGAGCAGAGGTTGACAGTTTCAGCTATAGTGACAAATTTCTAGTTTGGAGGGCCAAGCAGTGAAGGGTCAATTTTGGAAGATTAGAACCAAGGGAAATCCTTTCTGAGTTTTTCTGAGTTTGGGGCAAGGAGCCTATCCTCAATTTCCTAGTATTTTCTAGGTAGTCTGGAGGTGGAAAATCAGTGGGAAAATTCTGGCAGCAATGCAAAATTGGAGCAGTGCAGTTTTCTGGGGAGCTGATCTATTATAGTTGTTGGGCATTTTGTACTCATCACCTGGTGCTTGTAGCTTGCCTTGTGAAAGCCCAGGGGCACTTTCTCCAACTTATTTTGTACTACAACGTTGTTATTTATAAAATCTTGGCCAGTTTGGTGGTTTGGAGAAATTTCTAATTTATGTGTGTAATTTGTGAAAAAAAATTGTGTTGTTGTATTTACATGTCTTTGTTTATCATTGTAAATTTCTAGTAGGAATATTACAGTGGTGTCAGAGCATGTTCTTGGCCAAGGTGGGGAACAAGAGTAGGTGATGCCACCGAGATATCAAGGATTGGTTTTCCTGAGAGGCCGTGATAGAGGCAGAGGCAGAGGTCATGGTAGAGAAGACAACCCAAATCCATTTTCAGATACTAAGGTAGAAGCTCGAAGGGGAGGAATGGACTAGCATGAGGAGGATGAACAATCCAGACCAAGGGTCCAAGACCAAATTTTGGAGTTGCTGAGAACCAATCAACAGATGATGAGGCAAGGGAAAATCATGATGGACATGATGCAACAGGTGATAGGGCTGCATGTGGGTGGAAGGCCAGATGGAGCAACAGAGCCTCAAGGTGATGGGGGTTCCAGAGCAAGGGGAGGCAGCCGTACCTGTCAACCCCCACACACTCCACAGCGTGGGCAGACTGGTTGTCCCTTGATGCCTCATTTTGTGGATGAGCCAGACCCAGTTGCATCTGGTATCGATGAGTATGAGTGGTTGGATGCCTGGATTAGACGGGTGATGTCCTTTGGTGAGTATATTCACCTCAAGGAGAGGCGTACTATGGGAGCTGGGAACCATTTTAGAGGAGGATCATCCAACTAGGATGTACAGAGGTTAGCCGGTAAGGTTACACTCCCAAACTTTGATGGGTCTGCGAAGAGTTCAACAAGGGCATGGATACAAAAGCTTAACACATTTTCATCTGAACCCCATGCGAGAAACATATGCCATTCGGTTTTCCACCCTTCATTTGGAAGGGGATGCCCAAGAGTGGTTGTACCATGGGTTGATCACATTGGGACACATCAACATTACCTCTGACACGAAGTTCACACAGAGGTTGTTGGAGAGGTTTGAGAGGAAGGACCCGGAGTTTCATTTCAGGGAGTTAGCCCACCTAAGACAGACTGGCAATGCAGAGGCATTCATCACAGAGTTCCAAAGGTTGGTAGTGATGGTGACCGATATTTCAATGGGAAGGTTGATTATGTTCTTTGTGGAGGCACTTGATGAACCTCTGCGTGGCTAGGCGAGGGATTACAAACCCACGTCACTTCAGGATGCCATTTCCAGGACCGAAGATATGATTGATGTGGTGCCCAACCCTTTGTTCCCACGAGACCCACGGCCCCACAGGGGAACAAAGATACTAGACCACCATAGAGAGATGGAGGACATGGTCAGTTGGATGATGATCCAAGGAGGGACCTCAAGAGTAGGAGGTTTTGTTTTACGTGCCAGGAGCCTTAGGCACCTGGGCACAAGTGCACCAAGGGCAAGGCCCACTTCATTGAGGTGTTTTCAGATAGTGATCCAGCGAAGGAGGAGATCAAGATAGTAGATGAGCAGGGGGATGAGGGAGGACCATCATCAGGAGGACCACCACCACCACCACCACCTAGAGGAGGACCATTTTCCTCACCAGGGGGAGTCCTTGCTTCACTTCGGGGTATGCCAAAGTATCTGACACTCGGGATCAGAAGGACCATACAGGAGCAACGTGTGTTAGTTTTGGTTGACAATGGGAACACCCACAATTGCATTGATGTTGATGTAGTGGAGTGTAAGGGCATCCATGCAACGGGTTCTCAGTTTTGGTGCCAAGAGACCGAACCATGCAGTGTACGAAGTATATTCTCAGGTTGACTTTGAAGATGGGGAACTACTCGCTCACTGATCATTTCTTTGTGGTTTATGTCCCAAACACCAATGTGGTGTTGGGTGTCTAGTGGTTGTGCGCATTGGGGAAGGTCACAACTGATTGGCAGAAGATGGAGATGGAGTTGAAGGGGCCAGATGGGAAACATGTATTATTGAGGGGAATGCACTCTTATCCCCCTCAGACAGTTTCAGCACACACGATGGAGGCTGATATACGACATGGAGATGTGGAGTGGGCAGTTGAGTTGAGGATTTTTGAGTCAGGGACATGAGCACAGGCTACACATCTAGATATATTAGCCTTGTTGTAAAGCACCAGGGGAATTTTGGGGATGTCCCACCAGGTAGACCACCAGACTGTGGATTTGAGCACACCATTGAGCTGGAGGATGGGGTGAACGCAGTCATTACCATCCCTTATAGGCACCCAAAAGACCTATAAGGATGGGATAGAGCAAGCCATTCAGGAGTTACTGAGGTTGGGGCACATCAAGCCTAGCTCGAGTCCATTTTCTTCTTCCGTGGTGTTGGTGAAGAAGAAAGATGGGACGTTGCGCATGTGTATAGATTATCGGGCTCTCAATAAGAAGACTTTGAAGAATAGATATGCCATTCCACATATTGACGAGATGATGGATGAACTTAGGGGAGCTAAATACTTCTCTAAGATAGATCTGCGTTCAGGATATCACCAGATCCACGTGAGGGAGCAAGATGTCCCAAAGACTACCTTCTGCTGCCATTATGGACATTTTGAGTTCTTGGTGATGCCCTTTGGTCTAACCAATGCTCTTGCTACGTTCCAGTCATGTATGAACCACGTGTTCCGTGGGCAGTTGAGATGCTTTGTCCTAGTGTTCTTTGATGACATACTCATTTACAGCAGGACATGGGAGGAGCACCTTCATCATTTGGAGGTAGTGCTTCGCATAGTTGAAGAGCAGTAGTTGTATGCGAAGGTGTCCAAATGTGAGTTTGGACTAATGACGATGTTGTACCTGGGGATGTGATTGAGGAATATGGAGTGAAGGCACATCAGGAGAAGATCCGGACTATTCTAGATTAGCCCACAGCCAAGAAAGTGACGGAGTTGATGGGATTCCTAGGCATATATACATACTACAGGAGATTTGTGAGGGGATTCTCACAGCTTGCAATACCTCTTAAATATTTTACGAAGAGGGGAGATTCTGAGTGGACGCATGTAACAGAGGAGTCTATTGAGTGCCTCAAGAGGGTCATGAGTAGTTACCCAGTTTTAGCCTTGCTGGATTTCACGCGACCCTTTGTGCTAGAGTGTGATGCCTCTGGGGAAGGGGTGGGGCGGTTTTGACACAAGGGGACCATCCTATTGCGTTTGAGAGCAAGAAGTTGCTACCTCATGAGCGGTTGTACTTAGTGTATGACAAGGAGATGTTGGCAGTGATGCATGCACTAGCCAAATTCAGACAGTATCTGGTGGGCAGCTGGTTCAAAGTGAAGACTGATCACAAAAGTCTTCGGTTCTTCCTAGAGCAGCAGCCACTAGAGGAGAGGCAACAAAAATGGGTGAGTAAGCTCCAATCTTGCGACTTTGAGATCAAGTATGTGAAGAGAAAACACAATGTGGTGGCAGATGCCCTCTCTAGGAGATCAGCAGTGTTGTGCTTGATGGATGTTATGCAGGATTGGAAAGCTCAACTATTAGTTGAGTACTCCAAGGACAGGCAAGCTTGTGATATTTTGGATGGCACACATAGGGATGATCGATTCTGTGTGATGGATGATGTGATCTACTACAAGGACAGGATCTATTTGGTGCCAAGATCTTAGCTGAAGGAGAGGATCATGCAAGCAGCCCATGATTCTCCATTAGCAAGGCACACAGGCTTCCTCAAGACATACCATGCTGTCAGGGAGAGATTCTCTTGGCAAAGGCTCAAGGGAGATGTTTTGAGGCACGTGAGGGAGTGCGTGGATTGCCAGAGGAACAAAGTGGGGTTGTCACACCTGGCCAGTTCGCCTACAACCGCTTCCCATTTCGAAGAGGAAGTCGAAGATCATATCTATGGACTTCATCATCGGGCTTCCAATTGCACAAGGGTGGGATTGTATCTATGTAGTGGTCGACAGGTTGACCAAGTTTTCCCACTTCACTATTTCAGCTAGATCTTCATGTGAAAATTCCTAAACCCAAAATCCCTATTGCAACAAACTGATATTACTTCTCCTACTTGATAAATTATACAAGTTATTTATTGTGTTCTACAAGTAAATACTGAAGCAAATACAATACAACCTTCACTACTTAAAGTGCGGAAATTAAATGTGGAAACAAGATCTTAGCAAGAAAATAGACACATATTACACCATTATTTTTGGACTAAGTCCCCAGAGAAACCCAGTGTGGGAAAACCAGTGTAGAAAATGAGGGTTTGATATTATTAAGCAGTGATTTCTGAGTACAATTATTCGGATGCCCTGATTGGCAATCCTATACAGAGATCTAACTGAAAAAAAAAAACTAGTGAGATGATCTCACCCCATCACTAGAAGATCTGGCATTGATCTGCGTTGGAGATGAGCCTCTACGCAGTACTTCGTCACTGCTACTGGGACTCCAATGCACCTCCTCTTATCTCTCTTCTAGCTGGAAACTTCAACCCTCTGAACTCTCGGTCTCACACCCTGACTCTAGCACTGGATCCTGACTGTTCCCCAGCAGAAATACGAACTCCCTCTGAAGCTCTACATTGCCTCTATGTGGCTTTGCGCTGCCTGTCCGGACTACTCTCCGCCCTCTCTGCTTTGCACTCTCCAGATCAGTAAAATCTCCAACTGAAAAATTATCTCTGTAGGCCCCTCTCTGCAAGAATCAACTCAATCGATCTTCTCTGTTGTTGAGCACTGCTCACTTGAGAAATTCGATCTCTAGACACTCTCAGTGTATCTTTCCAAATGCCCATCAAGTCCTTATAATGTTCCCATTGAGACTTCCACCACCGAGATTAAATCACTAATCAACGCCTAAGAGTAACTTGACTTGATCTTCGTCTTTTTCTAGAAGATTCACACCCTGTTTTATTAACAGCCTTTAATTGTTTTAATTCCCTAAGTTTAAACTTAGGCTCCCATTAAAAAGAATTAATTATTTAAAAAAAACAAACAATCCGGGTGGAATTTCCCAAAACACTTTCTGGGTTATTTGGAATACATGTGTCTAAGCCTCCTTGCAAAATTTGAGACTTGAAGCACATTTGATGCTACCAGAATTCAACACTCTCTCTTAGCGAGGAATGTGCTCTAGTAATGCATCTTGTTGAAGCACTACACTGATTTTGTACCATCTCCCTCTGCATTGCTGATGTCTGACACTATTGCCCACCAACCACTGCGTTGTTGCATCCATGTTGTTGTTGACTCTGTGTACTTCTGCCAACTGCTACTTCACTGCAACTCAGCTGCTTGATGCAACAAAAAAACATCCAAACACTGAACTAAGTTTTCAGCATTATGCATCTGATACTGAAGATCTGAGTGCTGCTAGTCTCTGCGCTAACCCTCTAAAGCTGTTGCGTTGTTGTTGACTCTGCATTGTGTCTTCCTGCATTGCAAACAACTCTTCTTTGCATTGTTCAGACTCTGGCGCTCTCTAGCCACTGAATTGTCACTTCAACACTCCTCTGCACCAACTGACACTTTTCCATCCTGCTACTTCTAATTTTGGCTCCCATAGCAAGATATTGATCCGAGCTGTGGACTCCTCAAGGATCCTACTCAACTGCAGCTCTGCTGAACTACAGTTCTAGATCACCCAATTCTCCCCTGGAGATATGTGGGAAAACATTGCAAACTCTTTCTCCTCGATCCTCGCAATTGCAGCCTACGGATCATGCTTCTCATCCTTGTCCTTCTTCTTGAGAGGACACTGAGTGGCATAGTGACCCATCTCACCACACCGGAAACACTTGATCTTTGAGACATCCTTTTTCCGCCTCCACTGCTCCTGCTGCCCCCTTAGATGCAAGGGCTGCATTCACCTCCTCCTCCTCCTTGGGTTTGTTCCACTACTGTTGGTGCCATCAAGCTTGCACTTGATTAAGTCTCTCCTCATCTCTTCCTGCTGAAAATTTGCTCACATTCTTGAATCCTTCCCAGTCCAACAACTTCTCTCTGCCCAGGATACTCTAGACAAAGACTTGCCACGCTAAAGCTACAACTGCGAGTTGATCTCGAACCTCCTGAATATTTGCAAGGAACAGGTTTATGCGTTCTCCCTTCTGCATCCTTGTAGATCGCATATTTTCCTCCAAGAACATCTTCCGCTACTCGAAATGACCCTGGTATAGCTTACCAATGCATCCCACATCTCCTTAGCAGTCCCTTTGCTAGAAATATGTGAGACAATGTGATCCCTCACTCCGTTGAGGATCAAGCATTTGACTTCTGCCATGTTCTTCTTGAATGCTTTCAATGGATCTGCATCTACAGGTTCAGCTACCGCATTGTCAATGAAGGCCTTGAGCTCATGCTCATCCAGAAGAAAGGAGATCCTTTCCTTCCAGATTACATAGTTTGAGGCACCCTCCAACCGATCCTAATCACGCAACCCAGTGGTTACCATCTCACCCAACCAAATGTCAAACTGCTACCTCTAACCCTCTGCACAGCTAGCCCTATGCACTCCCTGCTAGAGTTAGCCCAATAAATCACGATTTCGCTACTTTTGCCTGGGAAATCATAATTTCTTGTGCAAGAAACTCTCTGAGGTTAGAATTCTCTCAAAAGTGTCTTCTTCTTATCTCTTCTGATGCTTTTTGCACTAGCAACTGCTGCTACAAGAAAATTGCGTCCCACCAATAACTGATCTGTGCTTAATTTGCTGTGCTGCTCCCTCTACCACTGACAAATCACGATCTGGAAAGTCTTACCTCTTTGTCGACTCACTCAGAGAGATACTTCCTCACAAATCTTTCCCTCCTGGCCTGTACTGCGCAATTCCTGGGGAAATCAATCTGTTGCCCACGCAGATCTTTGATCTCCTTTCTGCTCAATGTTGGATCCTTATGGTTTGCTCTCTTGCTTCACCTGCTCTGCTATAACAGCTTCGATACCATGTGAAAAATCCTACATCCTGAATCCCTATTACAGCAAACTGATATTACTTCTCCTACTTGATAAATTATACAAGTTATTTATTGTGTTCTACAAATAAATATTGAAGCAAACACACTGCAACCCTCACTAATAAAACTGCGGAAATTAAATGCGGAAACAAGATCTGAGAATGAAAATAAACACACATTGCACCGTTATTTTTGGACTATGTCCACGAAAAAATCCAATGCAGGAAAATCGGTGCAGCAGATGAGGGTTTGATATTATTAAGCAGTAACATCTGAGTATCATTCTTCGGATTGCCCTGACTGGAAATACTATACAAAGATCTAACTTAACAAAAAGTTGGTGATATGATCTCACCTCGTCATTGGAAAATTCAGCATTGATCTGCGCTCAAGATGAGCCTTTGCGCTATCTCTGCGCAATATTGCATCACACCTACGCAATCACTACGTCACTGCTGCTAGGACTGTGCTACACCTCCTCTGATCTCTCTGCTAGCTGGAAACTTCAGCCCTTTGACCTCCCGGTCTCACACCCCGGCTCCCGCACTGGATCCTGATTGTTCCCCAGTAGATATACGAACTCCCTCTGAAGCTCTACACTGCCACTGCGCTGCCTCTACGTGGCTCTGCGTTGCCTCTACATATTAATCTCTGCCCTCTCTGCCTTGCACTCTCCGGATCAGGAAAATCTCCAACCAGAAAATTATCTATGCCCCTCTCTGCAAGAATCAACTCGATCGATCTTCTCCGCTACTGAGCACTTCTCACTTGAGAAATTTGATCTCCAGACTCTCTCGGTGTATCTTTCTAAATGCCCATCAAGTCCTTATAATCTTCTCGTTGATACTTCAACAACCGAGATAAAATCGCTAATCAATGGCTAAGATTAACTTGAATTGATCCCTGTCTTTTTCTAGAAGATTCAAATCCTATTTTATTAATACCCTTTAATTATTTTAATTCCCTAAGTTTAAACTTTGGCATCCATTAAAAATAATTAATTATTTTAATAAAACACAATTCGGGTGGAATTTTCCAAAACGATTTCTAGGTTCTTTGGAATACATTTGTCTAAGCCTCCCTGCAAAATTTGAGACTTAGAGCACATCTGATGCTACCAGAATTCAACACTTCAGCCTCTTAGGTGGCTGAATTGTTCTTTCGGGAGGTCTTTCGGTTGCATGGTCTTTCGGAGACCATTGTGAGTGACAAGGATAACACAGGGTGGAGAGATAGTTTAAGGTGGGAGACATGGTCTACCTATGCTTGTAGACGTATAGACAGTCTTCACTCAAGCAGAAGAGCACAGAAAAACTTCGGCCATGATTCTATGGACCTTACTAGGTGGTCAGGAGGGTAGGTGAGGTGGCTTACGAGTTGGAGTTTCCTTTATAGAGTCGGATCCACAATGTATTTCATGTCTCATGCCTGAAAAAGGAGTTGGGGTAGCAGGTCGTAGTAGCTACAAAGTTGCCACCATTGGATGATGAGGGGAATTTGAGGAGACCAACAGCATTGTCCTTGATGGATGTTACATAGGATTGGAAGGCTCAACTATTGGTTGAGTACTCCAAGGACAGGCAGCCTTGTGATATTTTGGATGGCACACACAGGAATGATCGATTCCAGGTGATGGATGATGTGATCTACTACAAGGACCGGATCTATTTGGTGCCAGGATCTCAGTTGAACAAGAGGAACATGCAGGCAACCCATGATTCTCCATTAGCAGGGCACCCAAGCTTCCTCAATACATATCATGCTGTCAGGGAGAGATTCTCTTAGCGGGGACTCAAGGGAGATGTTTTGAGGCACGTGAGGGAGTGTGTGGATTGCTAGAGGAACAAAGTGGAGTTGTCACACCCGATTGGTTTGCTACAGTCGCTTCCTATTTCGGAGAGGAATTGAGAGAGCGTATCTATGGACTTCATCACTAGGCTTCCAACTACGCAGGGGCGGAATTGTATTTATGTAGTGGTCAACAGGTTGACCAAGTTTGCCCACTTCTTCGCTATTTCAGCTAGATCTTCAGCCTCTCAGGTGGCCGAATTTTTCTTTCGGGAGGTCTTCCGGTTGCATGGTCTTCCCGAGACCATTGTGAGTAACAGGGATAGCAGATTTATGGGGGATTTTTGGCAGGAGTTTTTTTGGTTGGTGGGGACAAAGCTTACACCCAGCACCAGCTATCACCCTCAAACTGATGGGTAGACCAAGATCGTGAACAAATGGCTGGAAGGGTACCTACACAACTACATGACTGGACAATAGAAAGCGTGGGTAAAGTGGATTCTTCTCAAGGAGTTTTGCTACAGAACAACCTATCATATGTCTATTGGCATGTCCCCTTGTAATATCCCCAAATGGGGGTTAACAGTAATAAAAGAACAAATAGACAAAAAACTACAACAAAATGGAAAACATCATCAAACACAAGGAATATAGCCAAAAAACCAGCTGAGCCATTTTATTATTTTTTGTCGGACGAGTACAATTAAGGTGCTCATAAAGATGGCACCTGGGCCTACGCCTGACAGGGTGAAGAACAGCTCAAAATTCGGACAAAAAAACTACAAGAATGATGCTCTGCGTGGATCCCTCTTTGTGCTGCCAGTTCTGGAACTACTGCTGCTGGATGGAATCGGATTGTGGTTTGGGCCTGCTCCCATGCTCAGAAAATTATGGGCTTCTAACCCCAGGCTCTACTCAATAGACCCACAAAAATCTGCGAAGGGTTTCCAGAAATCCCGACCCCAAAAAATGGCCCCCTTGGGCTTGGCACGCTGCTCTGCTGGGGAATTTGGTCTCCTAGCTAGAACTGCTGGAAAATGTCACCAAAATCTACCAAAATCCCTAGTAGGAGGGGGCTAACCTCCACTCCAAATCCTCTGGTTGAATTTGCACTGCTCCTAAACTTCCCAACACTTCCTCTCTGCTGGATTGCAGAGTCAAGGATGCCTTTGCGTTGTCCTTAAGGAACTTTGTGTGGCTGTGATGTTTATATGAAAAATCCTCTCAAAATTTGATGGTACTCCTCTCCTGAGCGGGCACTTGAAGTCCCCCGAGGCAGAGGTGGAGATCTTCACTTGGAAATCTCTATGCTAAAAAGCACTGCAGACTTGGCTAAACAACTCAAGCATGGTTCAGTCAGTCAAGACAAAACATCAGATAGATGAATGAATGAGGAATGAGTTGCTCCCATTCCCTTTTGTCTAAACTAAGCCTTCAACGTTCCCTTGGGCCAACAAGCTATGCGCTGCCCCTCCTTAGGCCTACCATTGCGCTACCTCTCCCACATAGCCACCTAGGACGCTGCTCCATTCGTTGGGTGGCCACATGGACCCCACTTTAGCTGCAATATTTTCCTTTTGGGACTATAGGGAGGAAATTTAGCTGCTTAGTTTTATTTCTGGGTCCCCTTGCCCACTTTATTTCAACTGAACATTAGAAAAAGCAAAAATTAACCAAAATTAATATTTCAATTAGTTGTCTGCTAATTTTGAATATTACAGTCCTCCCCGCCAAAATGTTGTTTGTCCTCAAGAAACTGCAAAGATGGATGCTGGAGGATCTTCTCCCCCTCCCAAGTGGCATCCTCATCTGGAAGGTTCCTCCAACTGATCAAGTACTCCTTTGCCACCCTACTCCTCAAATGTCTCTCCCCGATATATCGAAAATGGCCTCCGACTATAGCACTAAATGTCCCTCATCATCTGTAGGAGGGAGCTTCGTAGCTGCTGTCACTTGTTGTTTAGAATTAGAATTGGAATGGGTTCATAATACCTTATTAGCCCCTGATGGATGACATAGGATGTACACTAGACACCGAGTACAACTAGATATTCAGCCCTAGACACCGAGTACAACTAGATATTCAGCCCTAGACCAGGAATCATGGCTAGCATGTTGGTAGTCACCGGTAGACCTTAAAATCTGCTGGGTGGATGGGATGGATGGGAGCCTCCTTCAGGCACGACACATGGAAGATGTTATGAATCTGGTTCCCCTGTGGCAACTCCAGCTCATATGCCACCTCTCCAACCCACCAAACAACTTTGTATGTCCCATAGAAATGAAGCTTGAGCTTTTCAGCTCCCTTCTGCCTATATGACTGACGCCGAAGATACACCAAGTCTCCCACATCAAACTGTCTCTCTACGCGGCCTCTGTCTGCATATGTTTTCTGTTGATTTTGGGTCGTCCTCAAGTTATCCTTGAGAGCCCTAACAATGTACTGGCTCTCCTGGATCCAATTTTTGGCTCTAGGGGCCTTACTTGCCCCAAACATAGCATCAGCGAAAGATAATGCGTCATAACCATATAAAGCACGGAAAGGGGGCATACTAATAGACATGTGAAAAGTGGTATTGTAACAGTACTCCCCCAAGTGCAGCCAACGCAGCGAAGCCTTCTGCTGCCCTGTGACATAGTTTCGCAAGTAGCCTTCCAGCCACTTGTTCATTATCTCCTTCAGCCCATCTGTCTATGGGTGGTAGCTCGTGCTCAGTGTTAGTGTTGTGCCCAACAAATGGAACAGATCCTGCCAGAATCCCCCCATAAACCTGTTTTCCCCTGTCACTGACTATGGTCTTTGGGAGACCATGTAGTTCGAAAATTTATCTGAAAAACAACTCAACCACATGTGAGGCTGTGTACCATGCTGAAATGGAAAAGAAGTGGGCATACTTCGTCAACCGGTCAACAACAACGAAGATGCAATCTTTGCCCTGTACCATGGGCAGCCTCGTGATGAAATCCATAGAGATGCTTTCCCATTTCCCCTTTGAAATGGGAAGCGACTGCAACAACCCCACTAGATGGTTCAGCTCCCCCTTGTTCCTCTGGCAGACTACGCACTCCCTGACATGTCAAAGTACGTCCTCCTTGAGGCCCTTCCAGGAAAACCTCTCTCTGATGGCTCTATATGTCTTCGTGAACCCATGGTGCCCTGAAAGTGAAGAGTCATGTGCTGCATGCAAGATCTTCCCCCTCAACCGAGAGTTGGCCGTCAATAATATCCAGTCACGGTAATAAATGACCTCATCCATCACCCAGTATCGGTGATCTGTCACCTGCCCATCTAGCACCTCACATGCAAACTGATCGTTGGAAAACTCCATTAGCAACTACGCCCTCCAATCTGCGTCTATGCTCATCAAGAAGAGAGACGCTGGTCTCCGGGACAATGCATTAGCTACCACATTGTTCTTCCCTTTGACATACTCAATATCAAAGTCGTATGCCTGGATCTTTCTGACCCACTTCTGTTGTCTCTCCTACAATTGTTTATGCTCCAAGAAGTACTGCAGGCTATTGTGGTCAGTCTTAACCTTGAATCGGTTCCCCACTAAGTACCGTCTGAATTTGGCCAAGACATGCATAATGGCCAACATTTCTTTGTCATAAATGGGGTAATGCCTCTCATGAGGCAAGATTTTCAGGCTCTCAAACACAATGGGTTGTCCATCCTACATCAATACGGCCCCAACTCCAGCTTCGAATGCATCGCACTCCAAGACAAAGGGCTTGGTAAAATCAGGGAGTGCAAGTACCGAACAACTCCTCATCACCTGTTTGAGGCAATCAAAAGCCTCTTGCATTGTGGGAGTCCAAGTGAATGCTCCCTTTCGGGTGAGGTCTATGAGGGGTGCCGCCAACTGTGAGAAGCCTTCAAAAACTTCCGGTAATACGTGTAGATGCCAACAAAGCCTCCTCACTCCGTGACATTCTTGGGCTCTAGCCAACCTCTGATGGCCCTGATCTTTTCCTCATATACACGCACACCATCTTCCCCTATGATGTGGCCCAAGTAAAGCATCTATGTTAAGCCGAACTCACGCTTGGATAGCTTCGCGTAAAATTCATGTTCCTCCATAATACGCAATACTGTCTCGACATGTTTCATGTGCTCCTCCCATGTATGGTTGTATATCAAAATGTCGTTGAAAAACACTGGCACAAACTTCCATAGTTGACTACGAAAAATGTGGTTCATGCATGACTGGAAAGTGGTTGGAGCATTGGTTAGCCCAAAGGGAATTACCAAAAACTCAAAATGCCCATAATGACATCTGAGCATTGTCTTGGGGACATCCTTGTCCCTCATGCGAATCTGGTGGTACCTCGATCTCAGATCTATCTTGGAGAAGAACTTAGCTCCCATCAACTCATCCATCAGCTCATCTATCCGTGGGATGGGGTAGCAATTCTTCATTGTTTTCTTGTTCAGGGCCTTGTAATCAATGCACATCCTCAATGTCCCATCCTTCTTCACCAGAACAACTGAAGAAGCGAAAGTACAAGAACTAGGCCTGATGTGTCCCTAAAGCCAAGAGCTCATGGATTGTGAAATTTTCATATCTGAAAATTATTACTGCAATGATTGATTTATTTCACCTACTTATTAGATAAGTTATTTACGGATGCTTCAGTAAATTTTGAAATAAACACAGCTGCAGTACTTCACTCTAATCAAAAGCAGAAGAACATAAATAACACATATAGCACAATATAAACAACCATATGAACACAGTTATTTTTGGACAATTGTCCTCAGAAAAACCCAATGTGGGAAAACCGATGCAGCATATGAGGATTTGTATTTATCTTTAACAATGAAAAGATCTTTACAGAAGTCATGTTGAGAAAAATAAAATAGCATACACCTAGTATGAATTTTCCAGACACTCATGAAGTATTCTCGACACACGGGATGTAATCCTATACCCTCTGTGTCATCCTGCGTAGCCTCTCTGCGCAGTCCCTCCCTGTACTGCGTAATTCTGCGTGGAGGGCTTGATGTTGTTGCTCAGCGCTTCCTTCCCTTCACCCTTTTGCCTTCTACTTCTCTGTCTACTGACTTCTCCCTCCTCCTTTTGTCTCTACAAACCCACCTCTACAAACTTGCCCACTGAAATCGAATTCTCTTACTTCAGAATCGATTTCCTTCAGGTACTGAAAATGTGCCTGGCTTGATTTCAAAATGACCCTCAAGCCTTTTCTTATAGCCATCTCGCTGATGAATCAACGACCAAGATTATATATTTAATCAATGGCTCAGATTAAAAAATGACTTGATCTTTGTTTTCTAGAAGATTCACACTCTGCTTTATTAGTACCCTTTAATTATTTAATTTCCCTAAGTTTAGACTTAGGGTCTATATTAAAATAATTAATTATTTTAATAAAGCAAGATTCGAGTGGAATTTCCACAAATGATTTCTGGGTTCTCTGGATAACTGTTGTCCAAGCCTCTCCACCAAATTTGAGACTCGGAACACTTCCCGATGCTATAAAATCAACACTCCCTCTTAGCGAGGAAAGTGTTCAAGCAAGGTACCTATTGTACTACTTTAATTCTAGAACATATGATGCGTTGTTGATGTCCTGGCTTATGCCCCTCATATCTGCACTGTTGCCCTCTGTACTGCTGCTTGTGACACTATCTCTGCCACTGCCTCATCCGTACTGCAGTTTCCTCTGTCTCTGTAGACCACCCATTCCTCTAATGGAAGGGGTTCTCGACCACCCCATCTTCTATCTAAAGTAAGTGAACTTAATCTTACTCAGAGCCTTGGTGTGGATATCTGCCACCTGTTCCCCTGTAGGAGTGTACCTCAACTATACGGCTCCCCGTTCGACATAGTCCCTGATGAAGTGGCACCGAATGTCAATTTGTTTCGACCGGTCATAAAACACTGGATTCTTAGAGAGCTTAATGCAACTCTGATTATCACACAATCTCGGTCGGTTCCATTCTCTTCTTGAGTAGGTTCAAGAGTAATTTACGAAGCCATATAGCCTTGCACAATGCTGTGCTTGCTGCCATATACTCAGCCTCAGCTGAACTTAGTGCAACGGACTTTTGTTTCCTACTGCACCAGGAGCTCATTCCTGATCAAGACTGAAACAATACCCACTGGTACTTTTCCAATCCACTGTGCTTCCAGCCCAATCTGCATCTGTAAACCCACTCAAATGGACCTCATTGCCCTTGGTGTACTTCAATACATACTCGACTGTCCCCTTCAGGTATCTGAGAACATGTTTGGCTATTGCCCAGTGAGCCCTCCTTAGTTCCACCATGAACTGACTGAGGGTATTCACAGCATAAAAAATGTCTGGTCTAGTATTGACCAGATACATCAATGATTCGATGAGCTGCCTATACAAGGTGGGATCAACCTCATCATCCTCTGTTGTGTCTATCTTCTTCTAGTTTGTAATCATTGGCGTGGCCATGGGTCTTCAGTCTTCCATCTGAAACCTCTTCCCTCCTTGGTTCCACCATGAGCTGACTGAGGGTATTCACTGCATAAAAAATGTCTGGTCTAGTATTGACTAGATACATCAATGATTCGATGAGATGCCTATACAAGGTGGGATCAACCTCATCATCCTCTGTTGTGTCTATCTTCTTCGAGTTTGTAATCATTGGCATGGCCATGGGTCTACAGTCTTCCATCTGAAACCTCTTAAGGATCTTTGTAGTGTATCTTCCTTGCCCAAGGAAGATTTCTCCCTTCTGCTGCTAGACCTCCAAACTGAGAAAATAGTGCATCTACCCCAGATCCTTCATGTTGAATTCAGTAGCCAGATTTGCCTTGCAGTCCTTGATGAGCTTAGATGATCCAGTAAGAAACAGATCATCTACATATAATAACAGGATTAACGACTCATCCCCTACTCTCAAGTAGTAGAGATTGGATCTGTCAGGATTGTTCCCCGTATCCTTAGCGTTATATACTTGGGTACCCCTCGCAAAAATGCAAGGACCCCTCCAGTGGGTGCAAACGCTGATCCTCCTGCTGTTGGAGGAGGTGGTGATGGAGGGTTCTTCCCTGATGCTCTAGTGCTAGCATCTCCTCCCATCTCATAGTATGTCTCCTATTCTCCCTCACTGTCGGAGAAGACCTCAATGTAATGTGCCTTCCCTCCGGTTATCATCATCCAATGGCCCTCGGCCCTGATTCCCTCTCGAGGGTGGGGCTTTCACGTCCCTCCCTCTCTACTGAAAAACTAGTTTGTTGGGTATGGGGGCTCTCGTCCTCGGCAGTGCATCCTGCAAATCTCTAGTCCTCCCAACTACGTCCTACAGTGTAGTGGGCCGACTAGACCTCACTAGCCCACGCAAGGGATCTACCAGTTCGTCAATGAACTTGTAAATCCTCCTCGATACTAACAAGTCTGGAACCATCACCGAGAGTCTCAAGAACTCTGATATGTAGTTATTCGAGCTCCCTGTCTGCTTGATTTTGGCCAACTCCACGAAGTTCTCCTCCAGATCCCTCCTATCAAACCTCGCCAACAACATCCTAGTGTCATCATACGATGTCACTCTCAAGTGACCCAGCATGATCATCCCATGGAACCACCAGTCATGGGCTTCCCCCCTCTAGGTCCAGCGCAACCACCTTAATGACCTCTACCTTCATCATCTAATTAAGCTAGAAATAGATGTCCAACTTCTCCACCCAAGCTTTGGCTGAATTCTTTGATGACCCATCGAAAGTAGGCAAAAAAAGTTTGCCCATGGTACGCTGCAGTTCATTGGTCTGCGTGTACCCTCCTCCTCTCGTTTGGCCTTTGGGTCTGTTATTGTTCTTCAGCTGACAAAACTCATTGAAGGTGAGAGCACTTCGAAACTCCGGCCCATAAGACTGATACTCCGCGAAATAATCTCCATAGTGAGCCACCTCCGGCTCTTGCGGACCTCCTACTCCCTAAGCTAGAAATGTGGCGACAACAGAGTGTGATGGAGTGTGTGGCACCACCTTCTACGTAGTGTGAGGACCAGTTGGGTGATGTGAAGTGTCGAATCCTTCCCCAATCTGGAATTCCCCTTGAATTCCCTTCTGCTTATTGTCTCCACC
The DNA here is from genome assembly GCA_034641835.2 of Pinus albicaulis. Classification (NCBI taxonomy): domain Eukaryota; kingdom Viridiplantae; phylum Streptophyta; class Pinopsida; order Pinales; family Pinaceae; genus Pinus; species Pinus albicaulis. Next base: position 743,048,183 of record CM076575.1, read on the forward strand.
AATCTTTTGCCCCATATCCTCAATCCTCTTAGTGAGTTCTTGTACCGACTTCAGGAGGAGTTGAGCAAACTCCTTTCCCTCATCTCTTTCCTCCGCCATGGGTGCCTTTCCTCTCTCTTCTTCCACCGGAACGTTGTCTACGTGGTCGGGTGTAATCTCGAGCCTCCTTTCTCTGCTCCTATACCTTTGTCTCCAGTAAGTGACATTCTTCCTATCCTTCGGTGTCATAGACCACATGCTCCACAGGCTGAGCCAAGTCTATGAGCTCTAATACCACTGTAATATCCCCAAATGGGGGTTAACAGTAATAAAAGAACAAATAGAAAATAAACTACAACAAAATGGAAAACATCATCAAACACTAGGAATATAGCCAAAAAAACCAGCTGAGAAATTTTATTAATTTTTGTCAGATGAGTACAATGAAGGTGCTCAGAAAGATGGCACCTAGGCCTGCTGGGCCTGCGCTAAACAAGCTGAAGAACAGCTCAAAATCCGGATGACAACACCGCTGGAATGATGCTCCGCATGGCTTCCTCTCTACGCTACCAATGCTGGAACTACTACAGCTGGCTGGAGTTGGATTGTGGTTTAGGTCTGCTCCTGTGCTCAGAAAATTATGGGCTTATAACCTCAGGCTCTACTCAATAGACCACAAAAACCCGCGAAGGGTTTCCAGAAATCCCGACCCCGGAAAATGGCGCCCTTAAGCTTGGCACACTACTTGGGGAATTCGATCTCCTGCCTGGAACTGCTGAAAAATGTCACCAAACACTGCCAAAATCCCTGGTAGGAGGTGGATAACCTCCCCTCGAAATCCTCTGATTGAATCTTCACTACTCCTCAACTTCCCAACACTTCCTCGCAGTCAAGGATGCCTCCGTGTTGTCTTGAAGGGACTACATGTGCTATGATGTTTCTCTGCAAACTCCTCTCAAAACTGGATGGTACTCCTCTCCTAAGAGGGCACTCAAAGTCCCCCGAGGTAGAGGTTGAGATCTTCGCTTGGAAATCTCTGTGCTAAACAACACTACAGACTTGCCTAAACAGCTCAAGCGTGCTTCAGTCAGTCAAGATAGAAAATCAGAAAATCAGATAGATGAACAAATGAGGAATGAGTTGCTCTCATTCCCTTTTGTCTAAACTGAGCCTCCAACATTCCCTTGGGCCCACAAGCTCTACGTTGCCCCTCCTCCGGCCTACCACTACGCTGCCTCTCCCACACAGCCAGCTAGGACGTTTCTCCATTCGTTGGGTGAACACATGGACCCCACTTTAGCCGCAATATTTGCCTTTTGGTGATATAGGGAAGCACTTTAGCTGCTTAGTTTTATTTGTGTGTCCCACTTTATTTCAGTAGAACATTAGAAAATTCAAATTAACCAAAATTAATATTCCAATTAGTTGTCTACTAATTTGGAATATTACACCCCTTTCCGAGGTCTTTATGGGTAAGATGCCACTTTATTTCAGCAGAACATTAGAAAAGGCAAAAATCAACCAAAATTAATATTAAATCAACCAAAATTAATATTCCAATTAGCTGTCTACTAATTTGGAATATTACACCCCTTTCCGAGGTCTTTATGGGTAAGATGCACTTACTTTTTCTAACATGGTATTTGGAGATAGCAGGGCCCAGGGGAAAAGGATTGGGTTCAAGAGAGCCAGGAGATTCTCTAATCTCTCAAGAACAACTTGTAAGTGGCCCAAAATCAGAAAAAGATATATGCTTATAAGAACAAGGTGGAGAGATAGTTTGAGGTGGGAGAAATGGTCTACCTATGTTTGCAGCCGTATAGACAGGCTTCACTCAAGCAGAAGGGCGCAGAAAAAATTCGGCCATGATTCTATGGACCTTACTAGGTGGTCAGGAGGGTAGGTGAGGTGGATTACGAGTTGGAGTTCCCTTCAGAGAGCCAGATCCACAATGTATTTCATGTCTCATGCCTGAAAAAGGCATTGGGGCAGCAAGTCATAGCAGCAATCGAGTTGCCACCATTGGATGATGAGGGGCATTTGATTTTGACACCAAAGCTCATATTGGAGACCCGGGAGAGGAGGTTGAGAAACAGGGTTGTCCGGGAGCATTTAGAAGTGGAAGGATTTACCGGAGGAAGATGCCATGTGGGATAATGAATAGAATTTGCAGCATCCAGTTGCTTTGGGTCAAGGAACATCTGGGAGGGGAGGACTATAATATTCCTTCCTAAATATTTTCCTAAGGTTTGAGGAATTAATTTTGCAATTTTGATAAATAATACCCCAATTTTCCCTAAGGTTTGAGGAATTAATTTTGCAATTTTGATTGATAATAGCCCTAGGCAGTTTTGGTGAAGGGAACTTAGGAGAAAGGAAATTATTTTAATGTTAGTGGAATGTGGGGCCAATCACCCACATGAAATACGCACTTGAGGAAAAGGGAATTCGAATTCCCCGAGGAAAATCGAATTCTAGAAGGGGCCCACAAGGAACTCATGGCCAACAACTATAAATAGAAGGAATGAAGGAGCAATTGGGTCTTTTGTCTATTTGAAAATCAAATTAGCCTTAGTTGTTCAGTTGAGCAAGATTGTGCTCTTTAGCACAAGAGTTTCCCAAGGAGCGAAGCTCAACCTCTCTTCGGGGGACTTTGAGTGCCACCCAAGGAAGGATTTCTTCCATCACTGAGACCGGAAGAGACATCATTGAGAGTGCCACACAGTTCTGGAGGCAAACACGCAGTTCTGGTGCCACTACTGTGTAGAGGGAAGAGCCACGCTACTGGAGGAGCAGAAGGATAGTTGGAGATTGTTTGGTGGAGCTACAAGAGTGTTTCCTCTTCATTTGCAGGAGTGTGGAGTGTATTTACAGTAGAGAGAACCATCCTACACGCAGTACTCACTTCCTATACTCAGAGACTGTGTCATCTTCTCCATGACTACGTAGTCACTGGACTGAGGCACTTTGGGTCAACATCATCCGAAGGAGTTAGGAGTTCGAGTGTTGGGTAATTGGTAGGAAGGTCATTTGGGGAAGATTGTTGGAGTTTTGGGAGAAGAGGTTGACAGTTTCAGCTACAGTGACAAATTTTTGGCTTGGAGGAGGGCCAAGCTATGAGGGGTCAATTTCAGAAGGTTGGAACGAAGGGAAATCCTTTGTAGCTTTTTTTGGGTTTGGGGCAAGGAGCTTACTCTCAATTTCCTAGAATTTTCTGGGCAGTCTAGAGGTGGGAAATCAGTGGGAAAAGTCTGGCAGCAGTGCAGAATTGGAGCAGCACAGTTTTCTGGAGAGATGATCTATTGTAATTGTTGGGAATTTTGTACTCATCACCCGGTGCTTGTAACTTGCCTTGTGCAATCCCAGGTGCACTTTCTTCAACTTATTTTTTACTACAACTTTGTTATGTTATTAATAAAATCTTAGCCAATTTGGTGATTTGGAGAAATTTATGGTTTATGTGTGTAATTTCTGAAAATTTTCTGTGTGGTTGTAGTTACATGTCTTTTTTTATCATTGTAAATTTCCAGTATGAATATTACACCCTTTCTCCTCTAAGGGTCCTCTACCACCTCCAGCTATCAAATCACTCAAATGCCTCGTGGTTTCACACCCACGAGCTTGGGTACAAAAACCACACCTTGGGTACCAGGCCCACAAATCACTTTTGTGGTGCTCCAACCTCCAAACCCTGAACCCTAAGGGCTTGGAGTACCTCCCAAGATACCAAATCTCAACAGATTTGTTGGTGGCCCCCTCTGAGATGCAGTGGGTAGTGGGTATCATACTTGAGCTTTCAGAATTTACCTCAAAAAGTGCAAAATTTTGTTGTAACACTATACAAATCATATTGTTTACAATTTTTGAGGAGGACATTCTTACAACATAATCAATGTGCAAGGGTGGGATTCAATCACACATTTACCCCATGCATTCATCCTCCTAGTGAGCAAATTGGATCATACATTTACCCCATGCATTCATCCTCTAGCGAGGAATGCAAAATTAGTCTGCAACTTGATATTTTGTAGGTCAATCCCTATTAGCATGCTTTGAATCTCTAGCCAAGAGTCTTTCTGTGGATGAAAAATGTAGTCCAACGTATTTCGTATATGTTGTCAGTGTTGATCTTGGATCTATTCTTCTGGAAGCTATAGATATCACAATGTTGCAGCTTTCAAGAATGAACCAAAGCCTAAAATAGGGTTGACATCTGTAGCTCACAGTTTGCAACATTATAAGTTGGAATCTCATATCTTCTACAGGAACCTAGAATGAATTTTATGATCCATAGATGTTGGGCATATAGCATATCCATCACATTAACACGGATCCTTGATGCAAAATAAGGTACTCTGTCCTCTACAATCCACATTAGAATGTAAATATGCTTCATTGTGCTCTATTCACTGGTGTGTGAATCCTATCCATTCCCCCTCTGCATATGATTTGCTACAACCAACACTGTGAACACCAATGCTTCCTCACCAATTCCAATTCTGGATAAGACACTATGCTATGGGTCTAAAATCTAGCCAGCAACTTGTATCGTGTTTTTTCAATTGATTGCAAAGGCACAACATCTCTCAGGAAATTGATTACCAACAAAAGGATGATGAACAACGTTGAGGCCACCATGGCAATGGCTCAAAGCAATGATTTGTGGGAAGGATCTTATCCCCATCACTCAAACCAAATGATATGAATTACAAGTCTCAGGCATTATTATACACCATAGATCACTGCTCCAGCAATAATCCACATTAGAATGTAAATATGCTTCATTGTGCTCTACTCACTGGCGTGTGAATCCTATCCATTCCCCCTCTGCATATGATTTGCTACAACCAACACTGTGAACACCAATGCTTCCTCACCAATTCCAATTCTGGATAAGACACTATGCTATGGATCTAAAATCTAGCCAGCAACTTGTATCGTGTTTTTTCAATTGATTGCAAAGGCACAACATCTCTCAGGAAATTGATTACCAACAAAAGGATGATGAACAACGTTGAGGCCACCATGGCAATGGCTCACCAACAATAATCCACATTAGAATGTAAATATGCTTCATTGTGCTCTATTCACTGGCGTGTGAATCCTATCCATTCCCCCTCTGCATATTATTTTCTAAAACCAACACTGTGAACACCAATGCTTCCTCACCAATTCCAATTCTGGATAAGACACTATGCTATGGGTCTAAAATCTAGCCAGCAACTTGTATCGTGTTTTTTTAATTGATTGCGGCACAACATCTCTTAGGAAATTGATTACCAACAAAAGGATGATGAACAACGTTGAGGCCACCATGGCAATGGCTCAAAGCAATGCTTTGAGGGAAGGATCTTATCCCCATCACTCAAACCAAATGATATGAATTAAAAGTCTTAGGCATTATTATACACCATAGATCACTGCTCCGGCAATAACCACAACAAAAATCACCAAACACAATACATCAATGAGAAACACATTCTTTAGTTGACCATTAAACAATGTAGTGTGGGATAAAAGGCATGCCTAGCAATAAATAATGACCAAACTAAATAAGGAAGAGTGTTGTAGAAGTCTTCTGGCCTACATATCAATGATTAAATGTTATGCAAATTAATTGGATAGTTATTTGTGTGAGCAGTTGTCTATGCTATATGGGTTTTAGTGTAATCAAATCCTAGTCAAGGAAGAGGATAGGAGTAAGACAACATTCGTTACACCTCGGGGAACTTACGAATACCTTAGAATGCCATTTCAGTTAATGAATGTTGGGTATACCTTCCAAAGGGCAATGGATTTTGCCTTCATTGAAATATAATAAGATGATCTTGCTGCAAAAGAATAAGGAAAATCTAGAGCGACCTATAGCATTTATGAGATAGACTCTTAGGGACCATGGAGATACAGGCTTATTCTTTAGTTCAATCTATCAAGCATTTTCAAACTGATGTCAATTATTCTAAAGTCATCGCTTATGTTCCTCAACAAGCAGTAAGGAATATCTTAACTCAGAGTGACTGCTTGGGAACTCATGAGAAGTGGGTATTTAGAATTCAAGAGTATGATTTAGATATTATACCAACTAAATTAGTGAAATGTGAAGGCCTTGCCAAGTAAAATGTTGGCGTTAATGAATTAAACTCTACAAAACAATAAATTTCAGCATATGTCAATTTAAACGAAGTCTTCAAATTTCCATGGGAAGATATGGCTAGGAGCAATGATCCAAATATTGTTTTGGAGAAGATATTTCCAAGGGTGGAAAGAAACTTGTTGCAAGTATCAGATAGAATACTGGAAAATACTGGTAAGCTGTAAAAATAAACTTGGACCTAAAAATCCAAAAAAATAAAAAATTGGCAACCTGAAAAACTTAGAAAAAGTTGGAAATATCAAAAGAGAGATCCGAGATATTTGCAAAATTGATTAGGCGAGTAAACCATATCATGAATAGTAGCATTTAGGTCAATCATTCCCATCACCCGTTTAAAGATGAAAAATGATTATGAAATTTCATCCTCTTAAGGAACATGGTGGTTTCATTGGTATTCAATTGCTAGATTTAAATTGCATTTTCAGAGTAAACCATATCATAAATAGTAGGATTCAGGTCAATCATTCCCATTACCCGTTTAAAGATCAAGCAATGATTATGAAATTTCATCCACTTAAGGAACATGGTGGTTTCAATGGTATTCAATTGCTAGATTTAAATTGCATTTTCAAAGAAACCAAATTTGCTAAACTAGCGAAAAATGCTGAAAAAAGCTCTTGATGCTTATAGTTGGACTTGCATGTAAAAAAATAGGCTTTCTAAGAGGCTGTTACATTCAACAACTTTTAAAAATCATAGCAATAAGAAACTTACTGTATCTTGGGAATTGATGGTCATTTTGCAAGTTGTTTGACTCCCAAGGTTAGCTCTAATTGTGTTTTTGGATTTAGGCTTTAAGCACAATGCTTAGAAAATGAAGTTTATGTTTGTAGCCAGGAAAAGAATTACACAATGGCTCTCCTATGGCTTTACAATGTTGGTTTAGGTGCCTTTAATGAGATTAAGATTGATTTTTTAGAAGGTTAAAATATATCGAATTTGAATCCGTTGGTTTCTAATATGTTGGTCAAAGGCCCACATTTAGGCTAGGATGATCTATGATGCTACTTTAATGTTCAAAGATATAAACAATGATTTGGTGGAACCCAATTGTACTCATCTATATTAGGAAACCGAGGTAGAAACAATAATGAATCTTTGTAGGCATCTTGTTTGCTTGAAAGTTGCATACAATGCTTCTAAAACACTCTTGATGCATATATGGAATGTTGTCTGCAATTGTTTTAATAGATACATATTCTTGTTTGCTTGAAAGTTGCATACAATGCTTCTAAAAAAATTGAAAGTTGCATACAATGCTTCTAAAAAAACTCTTGATGCATATATGGAATGGTGTAATAGATACACTATGTTGTTTGAAAGTACAATTAGTTGAATTTTAATTGGTATTAGACTGAAGGCTTGGGACTGAATGCAAGAAGTGCAACATCTAATCTACAATTCAACATATTGAGTGTAAATGCCCAAACATCTTATTGCATCTCAAAGCCTAGGATGTTAAAGACCCTTGACTCATACAATTCAACATATTGTGTGTAAATGCCCAAACATCTTATTGCATCTCAAAGCCTAGGATGTTAAAAACCCTTGACCCATATGATATTTAGTGGCACAGAGTTAGCCAATGTGCAAGAGTAAGATTTGATCAACAAAGACAAGTGGAAAATGTAGAATGCAGGCTACCTTTGGCCAAGAATGTAGCAGAAAGACTAGTAATCAAGGATTGTTCAATTATGTAAAAAAATCCCCTTATATCCTAGACAATAAGGCAAATGCAAAAGTATATCTGTCAAAGTATTTCACAGGGAAAAAGCATACAAATACAAATAAAGTGCTATTGCAATTGGGAGTCTCCGCTAGGTCATTGATACACTCATAAAATTCAAAGAAGCAAAAGAAAGAAAGAAAGAAACCACAACATGAAAAAGAAGAAAGAAAGAAGACACAACATGAAGGTTTTCAAAACTGAATTGTATCACCAATTCCAATTCTGGATAAGACACTATGCTATGGGTCTAAAATCTAGCCAGCAACTTGTATCGTGTTTTTTTAATTGATTGCAAAGGCACATCTCTCAGGAAATTGATTACCAACAAAAGGATGATGAACAACGTTGAGGCCACCATGGAAATGGCTCAAAGCAATGCTTTGTGAGAAGGATCTTATCCCCATTACTCAAACCAAATGATATGAATTACAAGTCTCAAGCATTATTATACACCATAGATCACTGCTCCAGCAATAGTCCACATTAGAATGTAAATATGCTTCATTGTGCTCTATTCACTGGTGTGTGAATCCTATCCATTCCCCCTCTGCATATTTATTATTATTTTCTAAAACCAACACTGTGAACACCAATGCTTCCTCACCAATTCCAATTCTGGATAAGACACTATGCTATGGGTCTAAAATCTAGCCAGCAACTTGTATCATGTTTTTTTAATTGATTGCAAAGGCACAACATCTCTCAGGAAATTGATTACCAACAAAAGGATGATGAACAACATTGAGGCCACCATGGCAATGGCTCAAAGCAATGCTTTGTGGGAAGGATCTTATCCCCATCACTCAAACCAAATGATATGAATTACAAGTCTCAGGCATTATTATACACCATAGATCACTGCTCCAGCAATAACCACAACAGAAACCACCAAACCCAATACATCAATGAGAAATACATTCTGTAGTTGACCATTAAACAATGTAGTGTGGGATAAAAGGTATGCCTAGCAATAAATAATGACCAAACTACATAAGGAAGAGTGTTGTAGAAGTCTTCTGGCCTACATATCAATGATTAAATGTTATGCAAATTAATTGGATAGTTGTTTGTGTGAGCAGTTGTCCATGCTATCTGGGTTTTAGTGTAATCAAATCCTAATGAAGGAAGAGGATAGGAGTAAGACAATATTCGTTGTACCTTGGGGAACTTACAAATACCTTAGAATGCCATTTCAGTTAATGACTGTTGGGTATACCTTCCAAAGGGCTATGGATTTTGCCTTCATTGAAATATAATAAGATGGTCTTGCTGCAAAAGAATAAGGAAAATCTAGAGCGATCTATAGCATTTATGAGATAGACTCTTAATATAATAAGATGATCTTGCTGTAAAAGAATAAGAAAAATATAGAGCGACCTATAGCATTTATAAGATAGACTCTTAGGGACCATGGAGATACAGACTTATTCTTTAGTTCAATCTATCAAGCATTTTCAAACTGATGTCAATTATTCTAAAGTCGTCACTTATGTTCCTCAACAAGCAGTAAGGAACATCTTAACTCAGAGTGACTGCTTGGGAACTCATGAGAAGTGGGTATCTATAATTCAAGAGTATGATTTAGAAATTATACCAACTAAATTAGTGAAATGTGAAGGCCTTGCCAAGATTTCTAAAGTCGTCGCTTATGTTCGTCAACAAGCAGTAAGGAATATCTTAACTCAGAGTGACTGCTTGGGAACTCATGAGAAGTGGGTATCTAGAATTCAAGAGTATGATTTAGAAATGATACCAACTAAATTAGTGAAATGTGAAGGCCTTGCCAAGTAAAATCTTGGCGTTAATGAATCAAACTCTACAAAACAATAAATTTCAGCATATGTCAATTTAAACGAAGTCTTCAAGTTTCACTCTACAAAACAATAAATTTCAGCATATGTCAATTTAAACGAAGTCTTCAATTTTCCACGGAAAGATATGGCTAGAAGCAATGATCCAAATATTATTTTGGAGAAGATATTTCCAAGGGTGGAAAGAAACTTGTTGCAAGTATCAGATAGAATACTGGAAAATACTAGTAAACTGTAAACATAAACTTGGACCTAAAAATCCAAAAACATAAAAAATTGGCAACCTGAAAAACTTAGAAAAAGTTGGAAATATCAAGAGAGATCCGAGATATTTGCAAGATTGATTAGGCAAGTAAACCATATCATAAATTGTAGCATCTAGGTCAATCATTCCCATCGCCTGTTTAAAGGTGATCAATGATTATGAAATTTCATCCTCTTAAGGAACATGGTGGTTTCAATGGTATTCAATTGCTAGATTTAAATTGCATTTTCAGAGTAAACCATATCATAAATAGTAGCATTTAGGTCAGTCATTCCCATTACTAGTTTAAAGATCAAGCAATGATTATGAAATTTCATCCAATTAAGGAACATGGTGGTTTCAATGGTATTCAATTGCTAGATTTGAATTGCATTTTCAAAGAAACCAAATTAATTTCATCCACTTAAGGAACATGGTGGTTTCAATGGTATCCAATTGCTAGATTTAAAATGCATTTTCAAAGAAACCAAATTTTCTAAACTAGCGAAAAATGCTGAAAAAAGCAACAACTTAAACATTCATGCTCTATAGAAGCTCAAGACTCATTCAAACTCAAAACCTCATAAGAGAAACCAACCAAGAATCCTACTAAGCATCGAACAAATCAACTCTTCTTTCCTTACAAAAGCCTCTTTTTAAAGACATATATTCAAACTCGTCATCTTCGGTCTACGTGCGCTACAATTGCATGCAAAATGTCGTGCGCCATCTTTTGATGACGCACAATGGTCCTTGGTGTGCTCTGTTATCTATGGCGCATCTTTCTACTGAGGAAAGTATGAGCACATACAACTGTCCAAAACTCAATTAGGTCAATCATTCCCATTACCCGTTTAAAGATCAAACAATGATTATGAAATATCATCCACTTAAGGAACATGGTGGTTTCAATGGTATTAAATTGCTAGATTTAAATTGCATTTTCAAAGAAACCAAATTTGCTAAACTAGCAAAAATGCTGAAAAAAGCTCTTGATGCTTATAGTTGGACTTACATGTAAAAAAATAGGCTTTTCTAAGGGGCTGTTACATTCAACAGCTTTTAAAATTCATAGCAATGAGAAACTTACTGTACCTTGAGAATTGATGGTCATTTTGCACGTTGTTTGACTCCCAAGGTTAGCTCTAATTGTGTTTTTGGATTTAGGCTTTAAGCACAATGCTTAGAAAATGATGGTCATTTTGCACGTTGTTTGACTCCCAAGGTTAGCTCTAATTGTGTTTTTGGATTTAGGCTTTAAGCAAAATGCTTAGAAAATGAAGTTTATGTTTGTAGCCAGGAAAAGAATTCCACAATGGCCCTCATATGGCTTTACAATGTTGCTTTAGGTGCCTTTAATGAGATTAAGAATGATTTTTTAGAAGGTTAAAATATATCGAATTTGAATCCGTTGGTTTCTAATATGTTGGTCAAAGGCCCACATTTAGGCTAGGATGATCTATGATGCTACTTTAATGTTCAAAGCTATAAACAATGATTTGGTGGAACCCAATTGTACTCATCTATATTAGGAAACCGATGTAGACATATATGAGTGTGAAACAATAATGAATCTTCGTAGGCATCTTGTTTACTTGAAAGTTGCATACAATGCTTCTAAAAAACTCTTGATGCATATATGGAATGTTGTGTGCAATTGTTTTAATAGATACACTATGTTGTTTGAAAGTACAATTAGTTGAATTTTAATTGGTATTAGACTGAAGGCTTGTAAGTTGTGGGACTGAATGCAAGCAGTGCAACATCTAATCTAGAATTCAACATATTGTGTGTAAATTCCCAAACATCTTATTGCATCTCAAAGCCTAGGATGTTAAAAACCCTTGACTCATGATATTTAGTGGCACAAAGTTAGCCAATGTGCAAGAGTAACCTTTGATCAACAAAGACAAGTGGAAAATGGAGAATGCAGGCTACCTTTGGCCAAGAATGTTGCAGAAAGACCAGTAATCAAGGATTGTTCAATTATGTAAAAAAAATACCCTTACATCCTAGACATTAAGGCAAATGCAAAAGTATACCTGTCAAAGTATTTCACAGGGAAAAGCATACAAATACAAATAAAGTGTTATTGCAATTGGGAGTCTCCGCTAGGTCATTGATACACTCATAAAATTCAAATAAGCAAAATAAAGAAAGAAAGAAACCACAACATGAAAAAGAAGAAAGAAAGAACACACAACATGAAGGTTTTCAAGACTGAATTGTATCACAATATAGAGATACAGAATTTTCAAAAATAATTAAGTTCTAAACTTCTATAATTGTCATTTTCCACATTCTGAAAAACTTAATATCAAATATATATGTAATATGATATCAAGGATTTCCTGAAGAAATTAGATAGAAAAAATTGTTTTCATCCAAAATGGAGAAAAAAAGGGAATTTAATTATTTTTTTCCACACTTGTATTTTACATGATCCTTCTTTTTGTTTTGGTTGACACCCTTATGCATTCTTAGGACACAAGATATTATAAAATCCATAAAATCCATTTAAATTTTATCTTAAATATTGTTTAATTTATTTTATGACTTACCCCACAAATAAATTACAATCAGCTACAACTCATTTCAATTTATAAAGAACAAGTGTTGTCTTGTCATGTAATAACACATTGCAATATCAACTACAACTCATTTCAATTTATAAAGAACAAGTGTTGTCTAGTCATGTAATAACACATTGCAATATGTAAGATTTTCTTGTCATGTAATAACACATTGCAAATTTGCAATATGTGAAATGTTCTATAGTATGCAAAGAATCTTTTTTTGGATCGAGGTTTACTTTTATCAAGGGAAATATTAAAATGGTATTTCATTCTTTGTTAGAGTCTAACACACAATCAACATTCTGCAAATAGTTTTTTAATACATAAAAGATGTAGTTTGTAATACATAAATAGTTTTGTAATACATAAAATATGTAGTTTGTTCTTTAGTTTTACTTACAAAATCCTTATCGTACAATTTTGTCATTTACCCGAACATCATTTGTATAACCTTTTTTTATATACACACACAAATTCCAAGTTATTTACCCAAAAACAGAAAGCATGATAAGAATATAAATGGCATTTACCAAAAAACAGAAAGCAAGATAAGAATATAAATGGCATACATACACATTGAGCACTTTTATAAAACCCTTAGTTGAAAAATTGAAAAACATCCACCACAAGAATATAAATGGCATACATAGCACTTTTGTAAGACCCTTAGTTGAAAAATTGAAAAACATCCACCACAAGAATATAAATGGCATACATAGCACTTTTGCAAAACCCTTATTTGAAAAATTGAAAAACATCCCCAGGGGATGCATCCTTTATATTTCACCGTCCACGGGGTCATGGATATTGGAGGGCTAATTCCCCATTTAGAAGGGGGCATCCCAAAGGAGATAGGGGACTTCCCCCACCACGTGTCCCTTGTAGTTCACAATCCTCAGAGACATGGGAACTGTAAGGGAAGTCCCCATTCAGAAGGGGAGGTCCTAGAGGACATGGGAAACTTCCCTCACATCGAGGTCATGGAAGTCCGCATTCAGAAGGGGAGGTCCCAGAGGACATGGGAAACCCCTCACATTGGGGTCATGGACATTGGAGGGGGGATTCCCCATTTAGAAGGGGACTTCTCCCACCACATATCCCTTGTAGTTCACAATCCTCGGAGACAAGGGGAGGTCCCAGAGGACATTGGGAGCTTCCCCCACATCAGGGTCATTGCCATTGGAGGGGGAATTCCAATCCTCAGAGACATGGGCACTATAAGGGAAGTCCCCATTCAGAAAGGTTGGTCCCAGAGGACATGGGAGACTTCCCTCACATCGGGGTCATGGACATTGGAGGGGGAGTACACCATTTATAAGGGGGCATCCTAGAGGGCATAGGGGACTTCCCCCACCACATGTCCCTTGTAGCTCACAATCCTCGAAGACAAGGGGAGGTCCCAAAGAACATTGGGAGGTTCCCCCACATCGGGGTCATGGCCATTGGAGGGGGAATTCCCCACTTAGAAAAGGGGGCATCCCAGTTGAATAGGTGACTTTCCCCACCACGTGTCCCTTGTAATTCACAATCCTCAGAGACAAGGGGAGGTCCCAGAGCACATGGGGAACTTCCATCGCATCAGGGTCATGGACATTGGAGGGGGGATTTCCCACTTAGAAGGGGACATCCCAGAGGATATAGGGGACTTCCCCCACCACGTGTCCCTTGTAGTTCACAATCCTCAGAGACATGGGCACTGCAGGGGAAGTCCACATTTGGAAGGGGAGGTCCCAGAGGACATGGGGATATTTCCTCACATTCCCTAGATGTTCCTCAGAGACATGGGCACTGTAGTGGAAGTCCGCATTTGGAAGGGGAGGTCCCAGAGAACATGGGGATCTTTCCTCACATTGCCTGGATGTTTCTTTCCAAAAGAAGGAAGTTTATTGGAGACATTGCTCAATGGTTTTGGGGACATTTAGATGGCTCCTAGTCTGCATTTGGAAGGGGAGGTCCCAGAGGACATGGGGATCTTTCCTCACATTCCCTAGATGTTCCTTAGAGACATGGGCACTGCAGTGGAAGTCCGCATTTGGAAGGGGAGGTCCCAGAGGACATGGGGATCTTTCCTCACATTCCCTGGATGTTTCTTTCCAAAAGAAGGAAGTTTATTGGAGACATTGCTCAATGGTTTTGGGGACATTTAGATGGCTCCTAGTCCACATTTGGAAGGGGAGGTCCCAGAGGACATGGGGATCTTTCCTCACATTCCCTGGATGTTTCTTTCCAAAAGAAGGAATTTTATTGGAGACATTTCTCAATGGTTTTGGGGACATTTAGATGGCTCCTTTCCAAACCTGCACCCATGTGGTATTGATTCTATACGAGAGATATTTTCTCATTGGTTCTATATTCATGCTAGGACAAATATTATTATGCAATGTTTGCTAGAATATTCATATGCTTTTGTAACAGGGGATAATCACAACAGTTTTGTATACTCTCTTTTTAAATACGCTCTGTGAAAAGGTATAATGTTTGCTAGAATATTCATATGCTTTTGTAACAGGGGATAATCACAACAGTTTTGTATACACTCTTTTTAAATACAATCTGTGAAAAGGTATGAACAAATGTTGCACGGAAGACCATCCCCAACCCTGGAGCATACCCTGCATTTTTCCATCTCTAGGGATTCAGAGATTGCAGGTTTTGGGGACATCAGGATGACTCCTTTATAATATTGCACTCATGTGGTACACTAATATTCTAAGAAAAGTATTTAGTCACTGATTTTATATTCATGCTATAACAAATGTATTATGTAATGCATGAAAAGTATCATAGTCGGTCAGTGATAGAACTAGTGGCAGTGAAAGAAGAAAGATGCTCCATGGGAACCTACCGACCATTAGTTCGAAAGATCCATTCCCCTCAGCATCTCTTCTAGTTCTAGTCCCAAATCCGGTTTCAGTTCCAGCCATTGACCCAGTAAAGGCAAAGTGAGTTCTCATTTTGTGCACATATCTCCAGTGGGTTCGGCAATAACAATAACAAGTAGAGGGAGTTGGCTTCAACCAGGAGGACCTCAGCTACCATGAGTCAGAGCAACTTACCCGATCAATTTGTTAACAAGTAGAGGGAGTCAACTTCAACCAGGAGGACCTCGGCTACCATGAGTCGGAGCAAATTACCCAATCAATTTGTTAATTTGTTAGCTTGAGCCAGGAATCGTTGTTGTTCTTCACCTTCCTTTTGTGAGAAGAGTTGGCCTGCCTTCGAAAGCTCTTGGTCACCCTCGACTAGAGCGTCGGTCGAGGACATGTAATGCATACAACAATACTTTGTTCTATGTTTTTGTAATGGGGTATAATCACAACAATAAGTTTTCATGCCTTATTGTATGTTTTTGTAATGGAGGATAATCACAACAATAAGTTCTTGTACCTAGTATCTACTCTCTTTTAAATATGTTTCATAAGAGGGTGTGAACCAGTGTTGCATGGAAGCCCATCTGGAAGCCCATCCCCAACTATGGGGTTTCCACTGCATTTCTCCATCTTTCCACATTTCTTTGGGGATCATGGAAGCCCATCCCCAACTCTGGGGTGTCCCCTGCATTTCTCCATCTTTCCATATTTCTTTGGGGATCGCAAGGGAAATCCATTGTTGGAAAGTGATATCCATGAGGATGTCACTTAGACATTTCCTGCCAAAAGGACTGCATTTCTCCATCTTTCCATCTTTCTTTGGAGATTGCAAGGGAAATCCACTTTTGGAAAGGGATATCCCTGAGGATGTCACTTAGACATTTCCTGCCAAAGGGACGTAGGGGAGAAGTCAAAGGACTGCATTTCTCCATCTTTACATCTTTATTTGGGGATTACAGGGGAAATCCACTTTTGGAAAGGGATATCCCTGAGGATGTCACTTAGAAATTTCCAGCCAAAAGGACCTAGGGGAGAAGTCCCTGGATGCTTTCAGTGATGTCTAACTAGCCCTATCCAAGCTGGCCATGGGTTCTACAAGAAAAATGTTCACTCACTATTTGACACTGAGCACATTATAAAAATGATAATCGTATCACTAGCATGTTCGGTAGGGCTTATAGAAGTCCTAGACATATTATTTAATAATTGCTACATCTATTCAAATTGGGTGCAAAAATAAAACACTCATGTATCATTATGGAGTGTGTTATTAGTTGCTACGGGAAAGTAAATATTTGGTGACAACCGCTTCCACTATGTTGGCTCTTCAACAACCATTTATCACAACATGCTTAACTGGACAGAGGGTTCATAAAGTGACCTTGTTCATAAAAATAATAATATAATTTTTGTAAAAATAAAAATATAATTTAGTATGAGCAGATATTGTTTTTTTGGTATATTATATAGTTTTTGTAAAAACACAATTATTATTTCTGCAAAAGAAGTACGAGCAGCTGTTTTTTGATATAATAGTTTCTTTTTAGGGTAAATTGCATAGAATATGAAAGTGCATCGGCACAAACACGTCCCTAATACCTATTCTATGTAGGAAAGTAGGTAGCTACATATCACATTTATTTTATTCTATTAAATTTGACTCTGACTAGGCATATGGGAGAAAAAGGGAATCGTATCACATTTATTTTATTCTATTAAATTTGACTCCGACTAGGCATACGAGAGAAAAAGGGAATCGGTGCCCTCATCATGGCCCCTAGAGCTATTTCAGTTAGTGAAAGAATATACAAATAAACAATATTTATGGTTCAAAATAACAGAGAATGAGAACGACATAAGAATTGCAGCATGTTATTTTGCGCCTCAAGTATCAAAAACTTACAAAAATAAGGGATTGGACAGCAAAGGTCCGTTTGCAGCTTTAAAGAAAGATATTTCCGCATATTCTCAACAGGGAGAAGTTCTTTTGGTGGGAGATTTCAACGCTAGAACAGCAAATCAACAAGCTAGTATTCTTTGTTGCAAAGAGGATCACAATCCTATATGGTTCATTGAAGAGGAGAATTCTCGATGGTTGAGATGTTCAAAAGATGACAAAGTTAGTAATCATTTTGGAGAGGAGTTGCTTACGTTGTGTGGTGCTTTCAACTTAATTATCTGTAATGGTCTAGATAGATGGAAAAAGTCTGGGAACTTCACTCGCAACACATACAATGGGGAAAGTGTCGTTCACTATGCTATTGGTTCACAAAGCCTAATAGAAAGAATAGATGAAGTTAAGATTGGAGAGCATATTTGGGACTTAAATTCAGATCATAACCCAATATATATATCCTAGTTAGAAGAAAGACAGAATAGGAGGAAAACCCAATGTTCTCAACAATCAGCATCAAGGGGCAAAATTCTTCTAACACAAGAAAATTGAACTATCTTCAAAACAATGTTGAGGAGATCAATTCAGAAGGAGAAAGTTGGTCCCCAGAGCCTTAATAGCCATGAGTTGAGAGAGATAATCTAGGGTGCACTAGAGAAGTGCAAAAGAGCAAAAAATAGGAAATCAGAATCAAATTGTTTTCCTGTGAATGTGTGGTTCGATGAGGAATGAAAAATGGCAAGGAGAACCTTGAAAAATGAAGGAGGGGAAGATGAACATAAAGTTATATAAGCAGATTTTTAAAAAGAAAAAATATGAGTTCATGCAAACAAGGCGGGAAGAGCTGATATATCTAGGCAAGAATAACCCAAAACGTTTTTAGCAGGAACTTCAACCAAGGAAGAAGCAATTTGAAAATAATATTACAGCCAATCAGTGGTTTGACCATGCAAGGCAACTCTATGAAAAAGAATTAGAGGTTGAGCCTCCTCCCAGGATTAACACATCTACAAAGCTTTTCATAGTACATGAGGTGAAGGCAGCAATTAAAAAGTTGAAAACAGGGAAGGCAAAGGACTTGGTTGAACTTCAAGCAGAATATCTAAAGTGGGGAATGAACATTTTGGCACCCCACATCATGGAAATATTCAACAACGTCATTCAGCAAGGATTCTCAAGGGATTGGACAACTAGTCTAGCAATTCCCCTTTTTCAAAGTGGAGACATTAATAATCCTTCCAACTATAGAACCATTATGATCCATCCTTTGTTTGCAAAGCTTTTCAGTGGCATGGTAGAAAATAGAATCAGCAAGTGGGCAGAGGTAAAAGAAAAGAGGGCAAAAGGGCAAGCAGGTTTTAGGCCGAATCATTCTACAGTAGATCATGGTATCACACTGAGACACATTGTTGAAAAGGTTTGGGGGAGCAAAGAAGAAGTATTTTGCTGCTTTGTTGACTTCAAAAAGGCATTTGACACGGTCCCTAGAGAAAATTTGTGGCGTAGAATGGAAGAACTCGAAATTCCTTTACAATATAGATTTGTTGTCCATAGGCTTTATGAAGAGGTGCAAGTCAAAATTAGAACTTCAACAGGCATTTCAGAAAGTTTTAGAAGTGACATTGGAGTCAAGCAAGGTTTCCCTTTATCCCCTACCCTTTTTGGTTTATATATTGACAAACTAGAAGAGTGGCTAAATTTGCAAGGTGGGGATGGTGTTCGATTGGGGGAGTTTGTGATAAAGCTTCTTCTATATGCCGATGATCTTGTGTTGGTTGCTAAATCGAGCCATGGATTGCAGATGCACCTATATGCCCTTGAGAATTTTTGTAAAGCAGTGGGGATGCAAGTCAGTACTAGTAAAACCAAAATAATGATTTTCTCTAATAAAAAGAAGCAAAGCCAACATACGTTCTTCTTTGAAGGCAACATTCTTGAAGAAGTAAATGAATACAAGTACCTCGGGATCAATTTCAACAACAGGCTTAATTGGGAGGATTGCATAAAGAAAATAATTTTAGGAGGGTGGAAAGCACTATATGCACTTCAAAATAGATGTAGAGAGGCAGAGTTATGGGATTGGAACACGATCAAAGTACTTTTTGGAATCCTAGTTTGTCCAGTGCTATTATATGGGTGTGAATTGTGGGCTAGCAGCATCCCAGCTTCAAAATGGAAACAAATTGAAAAATTATAAAAACGCTTGATCATGAGCAAGTTCAAAATAAAAAGTTTGGTTCCCTATGAGATAATGTTGAGTGAAACAAGGGCAGCTCCCATCAAAGCAATTGCCATGGTGCGTCTTATAAGGTATCTAAAATGAATTGAGCAAAATGGGAGGAGGTAGATGGCCGAAACTTATCTTCAATGAAGCTATGAGTGAAGGAAAGAAATCATGGATGAGACAAAACAACAAATGGATGCAAAAATGGAATATTTGCCTTAATGCATGTCCCACAAATAGCAAGGAGTTAAAAAAAATTGTGCTGGAGAAGTTTCGTAAGAGTATATGGGGAAAAGAGTTGGGTAGAAAGAAGAAGTATTATGTTCAGGAATTCAACCCCACTTGTGATCTCCAACAAAAAGAATATATTGGAGCTAACATTCCGTGGAGAGCAAAGGTTCTTATTGCTCAATTAAGAACCAACTCACATCAACTTCGATGTGAAATGGGGCGATGGAAGAGACCTAAAGAAGTTTGGGAGGAAAGGGTATGTACTTTTTGCACTTTTGGGGCAGTGGAATCAGAAAAACATTTCATTTTGGAATGTGACGCTTTCAGAGACACCAGGGACAGTTACCACATTATGTTAGCATCAATTCCATGGCATTGTCTTTCCAAGGAAAAAATTGTTAAAAGGTTGGGTCAGCTCATCATCAATTTGAATAAGAAAAGGATTGAATTACATAAGGCAAAAAACAAGGAAGCTGGTGGTCCCATAGACTATTTTTAGTCTCGTGGACGATAAAATATCATTCATTCATTCATTCATTCAAACTGAACAGGCAATCCTCCTCAGTAATGTACATAATATCAAACATCACTTTGGTAAAAGCAAATTGCGTGAGTTATTAAGGCTCCGTGGTGCAGTAGATGAAAACCTTAATTAATGTCGTAAGGCAAGACGCGGTGCCGTAGATGAAAACTTACTCAGAAGAGCAGAGCAGAACCCTTCCCACGTCTTTTTCTCCAGTTCAGTAGACCTCAAAAGTAACAGCATAAAGAAATTTACTAAAGAGAGGCAAAATTATCTCTAAGAAGACGCGATTTTTCAGATAAAAATGATTAATCCTTCCCATATAAAGATGCCATTCCTCAAATTTTGAAAACCAATTTTATGAGTAAATTTTTTATGGAAAATATCAATTCTAAGCTCCAAGCTCCAAGTCTTTTGAAAATAAACCATATGAATATCAGGAGACCGAATTTCAATATAATGCAAAAATTAAACTAGGTTTTAGTTCCGAAAATTGAAAAAATGAGAAGATTACACACCAGAAACAGGTTAAACACCGCATAAGTTCCTATTTTCATTAGATCAATCTCATCAAGTCCGTTAAATGCATGAATCTTCAATAGAAGCAATTTAGGAAACTCACCTTATCAGTGAATTAACCATGAATCTTCTGAAACATTTAGCAAAGTGACGCTCGTGATATGTGTTCCTGCTCATATCGCAAAGTGGCACTCATGATATGTGTTCCTGCGCATATCTTTATAGGTAAATGAACATTTTCAAACCGAGATGAAATAAATTCTTTCTACTAAATAATAGCAACATTGAGATTTTCTCTTACCAGTTGGATATCAATTTAATGCACTCCGAGCTATAGATTTCTTCTCGCCATGAGATGATCGAAATGAAAAAAATAATAAAAAGAAAATTCTAGAAAAAAAGAAAATATAATTTACGTAGCAGAACAAGAAAAGAAAAGAAAATCCGCAGCAGAACATAAATGTAAGAGAAACAATTAAAAGAAAATCACTGCCATACATGGAGGCAGGGCTTAAATTTAACGAAAATGATAAACAGAGCATAAATGTAAGAAAAACAATAAAAATAAAATCACAACCATACAAGGAGGCGGTACTTAAAATTAACGAAAATGGCGATGCAGAAGCAAATACTATAGAAGTTTGATATGAAAAATAAAACCAGCTCTGGATGAGGGAACCATCCACTGAAACCCAGGTTTTATATACAAAATGGAATTACCGTTGGAAGAATGGAGCGGCTGCTTTTCCTTAATTAGAAATTGAAGGGATGCTTTTCTGTTATCGGAAATTGAACCGGAAAAGAAGTCTTCGGAATCATCTCGTCGTGCACAGAAATTGAAGGTTGCGTTGTCGCTACATGGCTTCCCCACGGTGAATGGGATGGGATTGACAGTCGTAGGTCTAGTTTGAACGTGGCATAACTACCCGTTACATCACCGTCGCGTCTAGTTCAGTTTGAGCATCGGAATCATTACCGCCAGGGCTGATTGTCAAGTAGTTCATTATTCCATTAATAAAATATCAACTATATAGGTAAGAAATGTCGATTTCATAAAATTTATAAATTACTTTATTATTTATGCTAAATATGAAATATTTTTAAATACCTTCTAACACTTGCTTATAATTGACTTTATATTTATATTTTTTCCTTTCTTATGTTATAAGAACTGATTATTCAGTAATTTATATAAAAACTATCAAAATATTAAATTCATCAAGGATGATTTTGAATGTTTTCATAGTTATAGTTATAATATCATCATGTTCAGAAAATATAAGTTAATATAATATTAGTATTATATTTTATAATTTGTTAAAGTATTTATTTATTTAAGTATTGAAGAGTTTTCACATTGTATTATGTTAGATATTATTTTTTGGGATTCAACTATGATAAGTAAGTCATTCATCTATGACCATTTCCATGAGAGTTATTTGTAATTGACTAACTCTCTCATGAGAGTTAGTCGTAATTGACTAACTCATTGCATCGGTGATTAGATGACCTGCCAAGAAGATCTTGTCTCGGTAATAGATGACCTCATCCATCACCCTATACTTGTATTCAAAAATATGGCCATCCAGTACCTCACAAGCAAAGCAGTCCTCGGAGTACTCCACCAATAGTTGAGCCCTCTAGTCTGCATCTAGGCTCATCAAGGACAACATTGTTGTTCTACGTGACAAAGCATCTACCACCACGTTTTTCTTCCCTTTGGAATACTAAATGTCAAAGTCATAGGCCTAAATCTTACTGACCCACTTTTGTTGCCTCTCTTGCAACTGCGTTTGCTCAAGAAAAAACTGGAGGCTGTTGTGATCAGTCCTCACCCGAAACCTGTTGCCTACCAGATACTGCCGAAACTTGGCCAATGCATGCATAATGCCCATAATCTCCTTGTCGTATATCGGATACAACCTCTCATGCGGCAGTAGATTCTAACTCTCGAAAGCTATAGGGTGGCCCCCCTGCATGAACATTGCACCTACTCCCTCCCCCGAAGCATCACACTGCAGAATGAAGGGTTGCGTGAAGTCCGGCAAAGCCAATATCGAACAGCTGCTCATCACCTCTTTGAGCTTGTCAAAAACCCTCTACGCAGTAGCAGTCCAGCGAAATGCCCCCTTCTTGGTGAGGTCTATGAGGGGTGCAGCAAGTTGGGAAAATCCCTTGACAAATTTCTAGTAGTAGGTGCAGATGCCTACAAATCCCCAGAGCTCTGTAACATTCTTTGGTTCCAGCCAATCCTGAATGGCTCGGATCTTCTCCTCATGGACTCTCACTTCATCCACACCAATGATATGCCCCAAGTAGAGCATCTCTATCAACCCGAACTCACACTTGGAGAGCTTAGCATAGAAATGTTGCTCCTCCAAAATACGCAGTATAGCCTCAATGTGTTGTAAGTGCTCCTCCCAGGTGTGGCTATATATGAGAATATCATCAAAGAACACCAACACAAACTTCCTCAACTGACCACGGAAGATGTGGTTCATGCAAGACTGGAAAGTGGCCGGTGCATTGGTTAGCCCGAAGGGCATCACCAGAAACTTGAAATGGCCATAATGGCACCTGAATGCAGTCTTGGGGACATCCTGGTCCCTCACCTTGATCTGATGGTACCCCGACCTCAGATCAATCATGGAGAAGAACTTCGATTCCCTCAACTCATCCATCAACTCATCAATCTTGGGGATGGGGTATCGACTCTTCATGGTATTTTTGTTAAGTTCCCTATAGTCGATACACATCCGCAATGTGCCATCCTTCTTCTTCACCAGAACAATAGAAGAAGCAAACGGGCTAGTACTGGGTCTGATGTGTCCCAGTGCTAAGAGCTCATGGATAGCTCTCTCAATCTCATCCATGTAGGCCTTGGGGTGCCTTTAGGGGGTGGTGATCACTGCCTGGATTCCCTGCTCCAACTCGGTAGTATGCTCAAGCCCCTGGTCCGGCGATTGCCCCGGTGGTATGTCCCCAAAAACCATGGAGTATCTATCCAATATCGACTGCACATCGCGGTGTACTCACTGCCCTGTGGCTCCTGCTTTTGAAATACGCAGTTCTACTGCCCACTCTATGTCCCCCTTTCAGAAGTCTGCCTCCATCTGTTGTGCTGAAACTATCTAAGGAGGGTAAGTGTGCATGCCCCTGATCATCACATGCTTCCCACTCTTCTTGTCTGTCCACTCCATCTCCAGCGTCTCCCAATCTATAGTGACTTTACCCAGCATAATCAACCATTGTACTCCCAATACCACATTGGTATCTGGGATGTCAACCACAAAGAAGTGGTCAGTCATCATGTATGTCCCCATAGTCACTGCCAGTGCTGGAACATACCTCGCACACTGCATGGTTCTGGCACCCGGAAACAACACTGAGAACCCATCAAAACTCTCCGTAGGTATGCCCCTCCTCTACACTAGCTGGGCATCAATGAAGTTATGTGTGGATCTACTGTCTACCAGAACTAAAACACATTGTCCTTGGACGGTACCTTGGACACGCAGTGTTAAATACTTAGGAACCCCTCGCAGAGATGCAAGGACTCCTCTTGTGGGTGCAAACACTACCCCTCCTGCTCCTGGGGGAGGTGGTTGTGGATGATCTCCTCTCGGTGCATCAGTGTTAGCATCTCCATCCAACTCCTCATACGCATCTTCTTCTCCCTCACTGTGGGAAAAGACCTCTATGTAATGTGCCTTCCATGCAGCACATCGGTGACTCGGTGCCCATGGCTCTTGGCATGTAAAGCATAACTTCCTCCCTCTCAAATCTCTTCGGGTATCATCGTTCAAAGGACCTCGACCCTAGTTCCCCTTCAGAGGTGGAACTCTCGTGTCCTTCCCCTTGGGCTGGAATGTCTGTCTCTGGGGAAATGAGCTATAGTCCTGGGTAAAGCATCTTGTAAGTCTCTCGTCCTCCCAACTACATCCTGAAGTGTAGCAGGCCTAGTAGACCTAACTATCCAACACAGAGGCTCTGCAAACCCATCAATAAACATGTAAATCCTCCTAGCCGCGGACAAATCTGACACCATCACTAAGAATCTCAAGAAATCATAAATATAGGTCTCTGGGTTCCTAGTTTGTTTGAGCTTGGTCAACTCGACAAAATTCTCTTCTAGATCCTTCCGATCAAATCTCTCCACCAATCTCCTGGTGAACTCTGCATACGTTGTCACTCCCGAGTGAGCCAGCGTGGCCATCCCATGGAACCGTTAGTCATGAGCTTCCCCCTCAAGGTGCAGCGCTGCCACCTTGATGGCCTCCACCTCCGCCATCTGGTTCAGGTGAAAGTAAATGTCCAGCTTTTCCACCCAAGCTTTTGCTGAACATTTTGATGACCTGTCATATGTTGGCAAGAAAAATCTGCCCATGGTACGTTGTAGTTCACCTCCCTGCGTGTACCCACCTCCTCTGTTCTGGTTGCAGAGTTTGCTATTGTTCTTCAACAGGTAGACATCGTGGAAGGTGAGAGCTTCTCCAAACTCCTGCCCATACGACTGATATTCTGCAAAATAATCTCCGTAATAAGCCATCTCTGGCTCCTGGGGTCCTCCCGTTCCCGTTCTTGTAGTCAAGAATGTAGGCATAGTGGAACGTGGGGGAGTGTGTAGTACCATCTGTTGCGTTGTATTCTACTCCAATGTGAAATCCACTTGGAGTCTCACGTTTCCTGCTCTCCCCTGAGATCTTTTGACCCATTTCTTCTATCTTCCTAGAGAGTTCTTGTACAAACTTGAGGAGGAGATTACCGAACTCCTCGTCATCTACTTCATCTGCCATGGGTGCTTCCTTCACTGTGTCCTCTACTAGAAGGCAGTCTCCTTCACCGAATGTGGACTCGAGCCTCCACTCTCTGCTCCTGTACCGTTGCTTCCGGTAGGTGATGTATTCTTTGTCTCTGAGTGTCATAGATTGATCTGCTCCACAGGCTGAGCCAAGTCTATGAGCTCTGATACCACTCTAATATTCCGAGTAGGAAATAAACAGCAATACAAAGCAACATAAACAAAAACTACAGCTAATAAAGAGACGCCATGAAAATCACTTCAAACATTTAGGAAAGCTGAACCATTTTATTATAAATCTGGAAATAGGGAATGAGTACAAGAAGGTGATCAGAATGATGGAACCTTGGCTTGTTGAAAGCAAGCTGAAATAACTCTCCAAACCTTGTTATGAATGCCTACTTCTGCTCTGGACTGCAAAAATCTCTAAGCTACTACTGTTGGAAAGTGCTGCAAGCATTCTTATGTTGCATAAGCTGCAGTGATCTGCAGAAGAGGAAGCAAAGTACCTGCTATATGTGTTCAAGGTATGTGGACTGAAAGGACTATTATGTGCACCTTTAGCAAGGAGGTCAAGTGGTCAAGTGTACTTTGTTCAGCGAAAGGTTGGTGGTCATAGTTGTTAACACCAAGCCCTAGTTTTGTCTTGTATCGAGATTCTATGTAAGGTCCATGATCCATGGTATGGGAGCCCTAAGAATTTTGTATTGAAGTTTGTATATAACAAGTTGTGGGTTGAAATTTTTTCTTGTGTACTAAGTTGATTCATTGTTATTTCTTATTCGACTATGCAAAGTTCTTGTGTTATGGCATTTGAGTGTGTTTGTGATCGTGATCTTAGAATCAAACCGGATTCTTAAATGTCATGGAAAAATCAATAGGCTATCCACATTATACTAGCCGTTGGAAATGTCCAAGCCCTCATTCAAGTAACATTGGGCAAGCAAAGTGGAAAGTTTGAATTCCTAAGCACTAAAGATAATTTTTTAAACAATTCAAGCCATTCTTTGATGGAACATTGTACGCTTAGGTCAATTCGGGCCTCCTTTTGTCAAATTGAACCTCTAATTGGTGCAACATCTCACCTCATTTGAGGGATTTAAGTAATACAATGAAAAATTATGGATTCTTAAATGTCGTGGAAAAATCAATAGGCTATCCACATTATACTTGCTGTTGGAAATGTCCAAGCCCTCATTCAAGTAACGTTGGGCAAGCAAAGTGGAAAGTTTGAATTCCTAAGTACTAAAGATAATTTTTTAAACAAGTCAAGCCATTCTTTGATGGAACATTGTACGCTTAGGTCAATTCAGGCCTCCTTTTGTCAAATTGAACCTCTAATTAGTGCGACATCTCACCTCATTTGAGGGATTTAAGTAATGCAATGAAAAATTATAATCTTACTTAGTCTCCGACCACATTGTGGATGAAAAGTCACTTATTTTTTGAAGCAAAATGAGGAAATATGTTGAGAGCCTCATCTATAAATAGAGAATCCTCTCTCCTTTGCAAATCATTGTGAATTGTTGAGATCGTTTTGCCATAATGTGAAATAATTTCATGAAATCTTTGGCATTCATCCTGAAGTTTATCTTTCTTGGTTGATTTCAAATATTCCTAATGCAATTTTCAAATAAAGAAAGAATACTACACAGGCTAACTAGATTGATCGATTTGAAGAGAAACTTTTTCACTTGTAGAGGGATGTCTAGGGTTTTATTCACACATCTCTCTTGTAGGTGTAAGGTAAAGTTTTTTTCTCTTTGTTGGGCCATACCCTAATGCTCCCCACCAAGGGTTTCAATTTATTTTGCATCATTGTTGATCTATTGGTTGACGACTTTTCTCTAAGCGGAATCCTTTCTAGTAGGGCTTGATTTCAAAACTTTTTCTTGATAGGGCTTGAGGTGATTTAACTTCTAGAGTTCCACCTCTAGCCATAATCCACAGCCATTGATCAACCAAATTAAGACGAGCATCAACTTGACCCCATAGCCCTTGTGGATACAAGGAACACTCCTTATTCCAAGGATTAGCCATCTCTTTTTACTAAATTCTGCAATTGCCCTTAATTTTTATTATTTAAAAAGCTTTAAGAATATAAAAAAATACATAAAAAATAAAATATATAAAAATATAAGCATCAAAGATAAAAATTGATCCAGAAAATTTCTTCACTTTTATGTCTAGATAAGATTAGACTAATTACATTTTGATTCTAGACTCATTTTTTAAAACAACGTGCCACATTGAATATCTAAGAAAGCTAGTGCCCCCTCTCCTTTCTTGCATTTAATGTTGATCTAACAAATGTGGAAGAGTTTTGAAGGAGATTTGACAAATCTGATTTTGTCTTCCGTGATTATAGCTCAAGTATTAGTAAAATCCCTTTCCTTAAGATACATCAAAAGTTGATTCTAATCCTTCTAATGCCCAACAAAATTTCTAAAGTTTTTTAATTGAATATCGCTCACCTTTGGAAGTGTTTTCCAATTGTCCTAAGAATTTCAAAAGGTTTCATACTAATTGGGACACTTTCATTTCTCAACCCCCAGGAATTCGTCCCCCAAAATTGAGTAACAATTTCCAATTTCCATATTTTAATAAAATTTTCAATAATAAATAATTTGAAGTGCTAGTATGTTTATTTTCATTATAATATCATCTCAAATTCAAAGTCATAAGTTTTATAAGTTTCTATAGCATTTTTGGGCTTATGAGAGGCCCCGAGGTCAGAGGTCAGCTTTTCTTTGTTGGTTTCTACAAAACTTCATGTTTGTAGGTGTGTAAATGCAAGGTAAATCATCATTTCATGGTTTCAATCCCAACATTGTTGAGGACCTTCATAATCAATCGTGGTGCTTTTGTCAAGGTTACTTCATTCATAAATTTAGTATTTTCTTCGTTCGCTTGTGTTTTCTATGGTAAAATATCATACATCAAATCAAATCTATTTTTTCCCTTTAAATCCTAACCTTCATCATTTGATTGTTGTAGGCTCTAGTCATCCTAATACTTTTGGTGATGCTTGTGTAGTTTTGGATACCCCCTATGACTCTGGCCAAAAGTGAGAGGAGAGAGTGCCCAAATGACATTAGGTGCATCTCATGTGTGCTTACCATTTTGAATCTTGTCCAAGCCTTTATAAGATTGCTAATATGAGTGGTAACAGGTCTCTAGGGTATGGTTTTAGTAAATTTAAAATCCCCCTCCACCAAAAATCTAAGGTAGGGTTTTAGTAAATTTAAAACCCCCCTCCACCAAAAATAATTATAGAGACTTCCCCTGAGATATGGAAGAGTTAATGACAACTCCTTAGTAAAGTTAGCAAAATGTGGCATGATAGTTAAAGTGAGGCAATATGCTATTACAGGGAAGAAAGAGAGAGGTGTTACAACTCGATTTTAGAGAAAATAAATTAAAACTAAGAGGAAGGGAATGAAAAAGAGGAATGTTAATAGGTCCATTAAGATTTTAACATTCAATAAATTCCTAGTGCAGTAGATTAATTACAACTCACAACATGTAGATAACAACAAATTAAAAATGAAACCAAACAAACATGGGGTACATCATTGTCCACATCTCTGGGTCGGGCCTGGAAATGTTGCCCCGAAGTTTGATGCTGTTAAAATAATGTTAAAAGCATATCATGGCCACAAGAAAGAAACAAAACAAAAAGAATATTATAAAATTCAAAAGATGGTTGGGACATTTAATATAGCAAATGTGAAAAAGCGAGGATGAGCTCTACCCCTTATTATAGCCATCATCCTGGTTCTTAGGGCCCTATGAGTGCCCCCAAATTATTAAGGAACCCATACATGTCCCAAACCCTGGTGGAAAATGAACCGCCCCTCCTTAAGGGGGTAATAATTGCTTATATCATACACAACATGCTCTCATTTCCTGAAGCCCCGACCAGTAATACAAAAGAAATTCAAGAAAAGGAAAAAAGAATATAAAGAAGGGTGGCAAAACAAATAATGGGGTAACTCATGTATCCATGATTGCTCCCTCCTACATCTATAAACCCAAATAATCATCATTTCCATCCTTGAACCCATGGCATTTGGCCTTGAGACCCCATGTCCCCATCCATTCATCATCATTCACATGACACCTATTAATTAAAGGATGTAAAAGGGACCTATATTTCCCCTTAGGGATTAGGAACACCTAATAGGGTTGTTTATTACCCATTCCTACCTATGGAGGTAACACTAAATTTCGAAATCAATTCCACTGTGAAGTCTCAATGTGCCCTTGATAAACAAGCTTGGTACACTTAGATGTACCAATGAATTATTGTACCTAATTGTAAGGATGTGCATTGGATACTATATGTAATTGGCAGGTGGTTTCATCATGGGTTGGGAAACTTAAGTGGGGCCCAAGTCCACCAGAGGATCATATTGACACCCTTGGGTAAAGGGTTGAGAGCCATGGTACTCCCATCATGTGTAGAGCATCATTCCATGCCATGGGCGCCCTCAACACTTTCAACAGTATGTTCTTTGCCCTACATTATTCACAAGATGATGTACTTGGACCAGTGTGCCCCGACCGACTTAGCATTATATGGCAGTTGATCCAAGGCCCAGAGGTGGTTTGTCTCATCCCTTCAGGCATGGGAGGGAAAACACCATCGTCAAAGCCCTTGGTATTGCAGCATCATAGGCTATTATATCATTAGGATAACCATGAGACCAGTTTTTGTGCTCACTTTGGGGCCCCACATGATGACTTGCATGGAGAGTAAGGACCCTTTTTCATGATTTAGGGAGCCCTCTCACACACTTTAGCACCGAGAGGACTCAACATCGCCCTCCAATGCAGCATGATGTCATCAATTCAGCGAGCAATTGAATGGTTATTTCATAATTTGTAAAAGCTACTTGGTTGGCTTGTGACCGAGACATGTATTTTGCACATTTTATAATGTTAGGGGCCTTGGGCTAATAATTCGATGTACTAGGTCTCATATAAATAAAACTCAACTTCATTTTTATTGGATCATCATAACACTTGGGAATTTCGGCCTTCTTGGCAAATCAAAACATTTTCTTTAGATTAGCTATTTGTTTTCTTGGATGCATTTTGATATTTGGAGCTGAAATTCGATTTTGTTTGGAGTTATCTCTTGATTTTTGGATGGATATATCATATTGTCATCTTGTAAGTGCCTCTTGTTGAAGTTTCATTCTTGAAAAATGTCTAATACATGGAATTTTTGCAAATAGATTAATGTTATATTCTGCCCTAATTGTTGAAGAGTTATTTTGAAAGATATTTGGTTGGTAATTTCACATCTTACTCATAGCATGACATGTGATGAATGTTCCTATTGGATGAAATTTTATTTTTCCTCCATAAATTTTGAGTGGGTAATTGTTGAGGTTTAGTATCTAGGGCATCAATTCTTGACCTCCTTAAAGACAATTATGGAAAATTTGAAGCATCTAGGACTCCATAAGCCCAAAGAAGATATAACTAATCCAAACCATTTCATGATCAAATCATTCTTCATCTTTTCTTCTCCCAAAGTTTCGGTCCCCTCTTCTTTGATGGCTAGCTTAGGGCATAGAGCGAAATTATCTAGAGAGTGAAAGGGTGGATTCTGGGATCACAGACTTCAAGCTTAGGGTCTTAGCGACAAGTCCTCAAAGTTTGACAAGCATCCCTTGTGTTTTCATCCATAAAAAATCTTGCCCGATGTGTGCCCTAGAAGGGAAACCCTAGTTTGCATTTCCTTGACTTGGGGACTTCTTCGAGGGTTGTATGAGCTTAGCATTGATTGGAATAAATCATAAGAATCCCTTTCTTCTCCTTGCTTTGATCTCAGGAGTACCTTTAACCGAGATAATTCACAAAACCCTAAATCTCATGCAAGTTTCTTCTGGGTCTCTAATAGGGAGCGAAAACCATTTCGAAGTGCCATATTATCACAGAGAGCTTCCCTTAACAAGTCATACCTCATCATCTAGTACATCAAACCCTAGAACATCAGTTAAAGGTAATTTCTTATCTACCAGGACTCCTCCCATCGATGAAAGTCCATAAAGAGTAGGGAACACTGGTTGTGGCGACAGTGGGACATTGTCCCAATGTTATTACTTAGTCTAGCTCTTTGACCCTTAGGCTCTCCCTCCTTAGGGCCTACTAGATTGTGTGGTAGCATAACCTACAACATAAAATTAAATGGATTTCCACATACAAGGAGTCGATAACAATAGCAAAACTCAATGAAGGCTGAGAGGCGAGTGAAGGTGAGAAGAGAAGGAAGGGGAGGTAGCAAATTTAGGAGCGAACAAGTGGAGGAAAGAGATATCAAAGTTATTGAAGCTAGGACCAAAAAACTGAACCAAATGCGCAAGAGGGGACAACAATAGAGATGAACAATTGAAGCCATAAGTAAGAGGTGGAAACACTAGTTGAGATAGCAAATGAAAGAGGTGAGAATTACCAACTTCAAAGCACAAATGATGAAGGGAAGAAGAAAAATTTGCAATGATAGTGTTGGAATGGGGAGTGCAATAGACGAGTGGAAGAAAGCATTGGAGCAATGGTTGGAGATGTGATCCCATAGCTACAGTCTATAGGATGCGACAAACAAGATCAAAGTCCCTAATAGGCAAAGGAGAGGCATGGTGATTGGTCCCATCCAAGGAAAATCCATCTCAGGTCGGGCCCTACCTGAGAAGACGACCTATAGAGACCCATTAGTGGTGATGTAACCTAGGAAAGGGGAAAACAAATGAAACAAAGAGAGAGGATAAAGGAGGAGGACTTCCCCAAGTCGATTAGGAAGTAAGGAAGTATAAAGGAGAAAGGGTTCATGAGTAAAAGTATGAATGGGGGTGTTATTGCATGAAAGAGTTGGGTTATCCCAGGTACCAACACAAGAGAATAGAGGTTTGTTTGGTCATGCTCAGTGTTGCCATGGGCCTAATAAGCTAGGTCGCAGGTCTGTATGAAGTAACTAAAGTGATACAAAGAGGCTGAGATGTTTAGGTCTATGGTAGAGTTGTAAAAGAGGTTGACGTTTGTGGGGATAAGGTGCTAGGTGATGGAAGGGTTTTTCAAGGGTTTGAACAACAGTATTTGTGTCCTAGTTAGGGCTTTCCTCTATGGCACACCGCCATTAAGAGTTGTCTCAGAAGTATGACAATTTTCACTATGATATTTTGTGCATGGGAGAGAGGAAAAACACCCTAAGAAGGAGACATATGGACTGTGATTTGAGCAGCAAATTCTGGGTGTATTGATCAAATATTCTATGCATATGTCTCTGCTGAAGTGGGTTGCATCCAACCTCAGGTAGTTGTACAGAAGTGCAAGTTTATGCGCAGAGTATAGGGCTAATACAATGCAGGAAAAAAGAGTTAACGTGGAGTAGATTCATTGGAAGGGAGAGTTGCACTAGAGTGGTTGGGTAAGACTATCCTAAAGGGATTAAGACAACAAATTTGAGATGCCCTAGTCTTATCAACAAGAAGCAGAAGTGTGACAATTACGAGGGAATTTTTATGGAGAAGTGTCTTATCAACAAGAAGTGTGACAGTTACGAGGGCAATTTTGTGGAGCCCTAGTACAGTGATCAAGGTGCAAGCTTGGTATTGTTAACAGGGCAGATTGATGGAGCCCTAGAAGACCTCATGTACAATGTCCATTGGAGGAGATAATGAACTGTTAGGAGCAATGTTATCGGAACCGAACTAGTTCCAGAAAAATCGACTGGTCCAACTGGTTTGGGGGCAAAACCGGTCCAAACCAGCCCTCCGAACCGGAAAAGACCGATGCGGCTTGGGCATTAAATTTTTTTTTTTTTTTTAAAGTTTCTAACACTACTCTAGATCCCCCCCCCCTAAATCTATTTAAACACCCCCACCCCCTATATTTCACTCGCACTATTCATTCGATTCTCTTGCAATTCTTGTGCTGAGTTCAGTGAGGAGAATTCAGAGAGTTTTTTGCAGGGTTGTTCTGAGGGAGATTTTTTGCAGATTTGAAGAGTTGATTGGAGTCTTGGAGAGTTTTTGGGTTGGATATTTTCAAGCTACTTCAAAGACATTTTTTTTTCCCAAAAATCTTTGGGTTTTCTTCAATGGTTTTCTTCAAATGAGGATGAGTAGGATGATCAGGAATCAGATGATGATTGATGATTTGATCATTAATTTGTTGTAGTTGTAGCTTGTACTATTGTAGGTTGTCGTATAATACTATGATCTATAATGTTATTTTGGACTATAAAGGCATTTTAGAGTCAGCTTCTTGATGTTTGTAACATTATTGGTTCAACGATGTTTTGCACTAAGTGCTATTTTGGTTATATGCACTATTACTTGCTATATAAATGAGAATTTTTTCACATTTGTGTATAAATGGTTTAGATTCATATGGATGCACATGAATATATCAGTTTTTTCTTTAAAATATGAATATTTTATGTGTTTTTGTGTTTTTATTTTTTTCTTTTTTTTTCTTTTTATTTTTATTTTATTCTTTTTCTTTTCTGGTTCCGAATCCACAAGATTTTATGTTCAGTTCTGATAACATTGGTTAGGAGGCAGATTTGTGAGCCCTATTTCAGTGGGTTGCAAGAGGGCAAACTCAGTCATAAGAGCGCAAATTGTAAAGACCCTAAGAATGTGATCCTTTCGAGCAGTAGAGGACATTGTTAGTGGGCAGATCTAGGAGCGAATGTTCAATCATCTTGGAGCAGCCAAGAGTGGTTGATAGTAGCATATTGACGGCTAGAGATGCAAGAATTCTGATGTTGCAGAAGTTGCAATGATCAGCAGAAGAGGAGGCAAAGCACCTGCCAGATGTGTTCAAGGTACGTGGACTGAAAGGACTGTTATGTGCACCTTCAACAAGCAGGTCTAGTGTACTTTATTCAGGGAAAGATTGATGGTCATAGTTATTGACACCGAGCCCTAGTTGTATCTTGTATCAGGTTTCTATGTAAGGGCCATGATCCATGGTATGGGAGCCCTAAGAATTTTGTATTAAAGTTTGTATATAACAAGTTTTGGGTTGAAAATTTGTCGTGTACTAGTTGATTCATTGTTATTTGTTATTCCACTCTACAAAGTGCTTGTGTTGTGGCATTTGAGTGTGTTAGTGATCATGATCTTAGACTCAAACTCGATTCTTAAGTGTTGTGGAAAAATCAACAGGCTATCCACATTATACTAGCTGTTGGAAATGTCGAATCCCTCATTCAAGTAACGTTGTGCAAGCAAAGTGGAAAGTTTGAATTCCTATGAACTCAAGATAATTCTTCAAACAAGTCAAGCCATTCTTTGATGGAACATTGTACACTTAGGTCAATTCGGGCCTCCTTTCATCAAATCGAACCTCTAATTGGTGGGACATCTCGATTCTCACCTCATTTGAGGGATTTAAGTAATGCAATGAAAAAATTGTGATCTTACTAAGTCTCGAAGCATATTGTGGATGAAAAGGAACTTATTTTCTGAAACAAAAGGAGGAAATATGTTGAGAGCCTCATCTATAAATAAATAACTCTCTCTCCTTTGCAAATCATTGTGAATTGTTGAGATCATTTTTCCATAATGTGAAATATTTTCATGAAATATTTGGTGTTCATCCTGAAGTTTATCTTTCTTGGTTGATTTCAAATATTCCTACGGAAATTTTCAAATCACTAAAGAATACTACACAAGCTAACTAAATTAATCGATTTGAAGAGCAAATTTGTCACTTGTAGAGTGATGTCTAGGGTTTTATTCGCACATATCTCTTGTTGGTGTAAGGTAAAGTTTTTCCTCTTTGTTGGGACATGCCCTAATGCTCCCCACCAAGGGTTTCAATTTATTTTGTGTGAAAATTTGTGAATCTACTAAACAGAAATCCTACTACAGAAAATTTGATTTACTTCTCCTACTTGTTTATTTAACTTTACAAGTTATTTTCTGAATTATTCATGAAACATCGAAGTAAATACACTGCAACATACACAATTATACAGATCAAGTATTGAAGAATAAGCAATCATGCAGACAAAGGACACAGAATTTTTTGGACAAATGTCCCCAGAAAAAACCCAATGCGGGAAAACCGGTGCAGTAGCTCTTGAGGGTTTTTATTATTATGCAGATTTATGAATACAAACTAGGGTGCCATAAACGACTCACCCAATAGAGAATTTCCTTGGCAGAAGTACCTCTATCCGAAGACATATTATGGTTGATCCAACGTCAGAATGACAAACCCCACAGGTGCCTACATAGTCCCCAACAAGCTCTGCGCTGAGACTATGTCACCCTTCCTTGTGGTTGCGTCACCCTTCTTCGATCTACTGAAACTGAGCCTGATCTGCCCCACAGAAACTCCAGCGCTGCAGCCTCTGGCTCTGCGTCACTTCCTCCTGGACTGCGTCACCCCTCAGGGCCTGCGTCGGCCTCTGCGTGAGCATAGATGGGCCTGTGTCACCCTCTCAAGGGTTGTGTTGTCTCTCGTGGGTAGATCTGCCTCTCTGCAACTGTATTCTCAGCCTTGGATCTGAAATCTCGCTGCCACACTGCCCCTCAGTGCACTACGAGCTCACTCTAAAATTCTCAGCAAACCACACCCCAGAATTTTGAATTAGCTTTAGTGTTGCTACTCTATGTGTCTTCTCCAAATGACCCCAAGCCTTCATGTAATACTTTTCCAGTTGATGAATCAACAGCCGTGATCTAATCTCTAATCGACGACTATGATTAGAAAATACTTGATCCTCGTTACCTAGAACATTCTCACCCACATGTCTAAATTAATTCACTTTATTTATTTAATTTCCCTTAGGGTCTCCATTAAAATAATTAATTATTTGAATAACTTAAGCTCCAGGTGGAATTTCTCCAAACGATTTATGGGTCTTGGAGATCTCATGTGTTCTAGGCCCTCCACAAAGTTTCGGAGCTAGAGCACATCCGATGCTACCCAAAAATCAACACTCCCTATTACCGAGGAATGTGCTCTAACAACACTTCAACCTTAAGCATCACCCTGATCCACGACATCAGTCCTCTACGCTGCTGATGCTCAGCCTACTTCCCCTCATCCACTATGTTTCTGCCTTTTACTGCTACCCATGTCACTACCACTGACACTGCCTCATCTGTACTGCAGCTCCCTCTCAAATGCTGCATCATGCTGCCTTTAGCACTGCCACTGCTAACTGTTGTACTGCAACTTAGTTGCTGAGAGTTAAGTAACTGAAACATCCCAAAGACTTGACATGCAAGTCAGTCTGAGTGCACTTCGATACTAAAGCACCCTATGCTACTAACCCGAATTTACCCTCTAGAGCTCTGCGCTGCTACTTCTCTGCACTACATAAGCATTGCCTCTGCGCCATGGAAATCCATTAACCTCTGCGCTGATGCTACGTTGTTGTTGCCTCTGCTCTGCGCTGCTCAAGACTTTCGCGTCCTAGCTCTGCCAATGCTGCTCCATAATCCTCTGCATCAACTGAATCCATTCATCCTGCTACTATTATTAAGGGCTCTTGTAGCTCGTATGTAATCCAAGAGTTTGGGAACCTCAAGGATCCTGCCCCTCACCACTGCAGTTCGAAAGAACTACAGATCAATGTCGACCCACCTCTTCTCCCAAGGCACATGAGCACTCATGGCCACATCGTCATCATCTCCATCATCGTTCTTAGTTGCAACAACCTTTGAATCAGACTTGTCTTCACCCTTCTTCTTCTGAGGGCATTATGTGGCAAAATTTCCTACTTCACCACACCTGAAGCACCTGACCTTTGAAAGGTCTTTCCTCTTCTTCCACTGTTGCCCATGTTGTACCTTAGATGCGAGAGCCACGTCTTCCTCTTCCTCCTTGATCTTGATACCTCCGCCGATGATACCCGCCTTGGTCATCCTCCTGATCTCTTCTTGTCGAAGAGTTGCCCACATTTTTTCCCAACTCGGAAGTGTTGCTCTACCCAAAATGCCTTGGAAAAAGTTCTCCCACTCATCGGTAACTGCATTCAGAGCAATCCTCACCATAAGACCTTCAACAAGTGTGGCCCCACGACAACTAGTTGATCATGGATCGCCTTCAATCTAATGAGGAGGGGGTCGATCTCTTCTCCCTTCAACATCAGAAATAACCGAATCTGATTCTCCAGAAGCATTCTCCTCTCGACACCCCTGATACAATGTGGTCAAAGAAGTCCACATCTCATGTGTTGTATTCTTCTTAATAATGTGTGGGACCACATGATCCTTGACCCCGTCCAAGATCAAGCACTTTTCCTTCGCTTGAGCTTCCTCATACTTCTTCAACTGATCAGCGTCAACAGGAACAAAAACTATGCTCTCAGCGAGATGCTTGATGTGATACTCAACCAAGACAGATAGGATCCTAGCCTTCCAGATGACAAAGTTGGATGCACCATCCAACTTATCCTGATCCCTTAGTCCATGTGCAACCATCTTTGCGCAACTAAATATGAAGAAATGATTCACTTCTCCCTCTTTTTTTGTTGCCCCAGTAAAACTCGGATCTGGGTTTCTTGGCGCTAGAAACCCTTTAAGGAATCACGCTCCCTCTTAAAACTGATTTCCCCCTATAAATCCTCTGCCAAATGATGTCAAATCAGCCCTATCCGATCACTCTTTGCTGCTGATCAACACTGGATCTAGACTTCTTGGCAAGAAGTGTTCTGAGGCACTACTTCCCCTTACTTTTCCAAGCCCCGCTAGACATTTTTGTGCACCAACAGAAACAATGCCCCACCAACTACTGAAGAAAAACGATCTGCACTTCCAGCCACGACAACCGGAGGCTCAAAATTTCTGCACTGGCCCAGCAAGCACTGCGATGCTTATGCGTAGCTACAGCGTCGCCTCTCCTGGCTCTGCATTCCTCTACGTGAGCCCTATAGGCTCTGCGTGAGCTCCACAGTTGACTGCGTCACCCTTTCTTGCCTCTCTCTGGATCTACATTGTTACTCGGGGCAGCTACCTTCCTACAACAAATTTTCTTCAGTCCTATATTGATGGCTTCAACTCTTCCTTATATGCAAATGCTCTGATACCAGTTGTTTGGAATCATGATTTCCGTTAGACCAAAATTCACAGGTGTTAGTCAACGATCACATCGCTAGAGATCAGGATCCACGAGAGGCGGTTAAGTCCATGTCGTGAAACACACTGGGAACGTTGGTTTATCCAATGTCCAACAATCTCCCCCCCAACGTGAGCATGGTGTGTATCGAACTCATGACATACGCTCTGATACCATGTGAAAATTTCTGAATCTAATAAACAAAAATCCTACAACAGAAAATATGATTTACTTCTCCTACTTGTTTATTTAACTTTACAAGTTATTTTCTGAATTATTCATGAAAACATCGAAGTAAATACACTACAACCTACACAATTATACAGATCAAGTACTGAAGAATAAGAAGTCATACACACAAAGGACACATAAATTTTTGGACAAATGTCCCCGAAAAAACCCAATGCAGGAAAACCGGTGCAACAGCTCTTAAGGGTTTTTATTATTATGCAAATTTCTGAATACAAACTAGGGCGCCATAAACGGCTCACCCAACAGAGAATTTCCTTGGCAGAAGTACCTCTATCCAAACACAGATATTACGTCTCATCTAGAGTCAGATTGACGAACCCCATAGGTGCCTACGTAGTCCCCAGCAAGATCTGCACTTAGACTGCATCACCTTTCCTAGTGGTTGCATCACCCTTCTTCGATATGCTAAAAATGAGCCCGATCTGCCCCACAGAAACCCCTGTGCTGCAACGTCTAGCTCTGTGTCACATCCTCTTGGACTACGTCACCCCTCTGGGCTTGCATCAGCGTTTGCATCAGCTCTACTTGAGCCCAGTTGGGCCTGCATCAGCGTTTGCATCAGCTCTGCTTGAGCCCAGTTGGGCCTACATCAGCGTTTGCATCAGCTCTGCTTGAGCCTAGCTGGGCCTACGTCACCCTCTCAAGGGATGTGTTGTATCTCCTTGGTAGATTTTCCTCTCTGCAACTATATTCTCGGCCTTAGATCCGAAATCCCACTGCCGAACTACCCCTCATTGCACTGCAAGCTCACTCTGAAATTCTCAGCAAATCGCGCCCCAGAATTTCAACTTGGCTCAAGTGTTGCTACTCTGTGTGTCTTCTCCAACTAACCCCAAGCCTTCCTTTAATACTTTTCCAATTAACGAATCGACTGTTGTGATCTAATCTCTAATTGACAACTAAGATTAGAAAAGATTTGATCGTCGTTACTTAGAACATTCTCACCCACATGTCTAAATTTATTCACTTTAATTATTTAAATTCCCCAAGTTAGACTTAGGGTCTCCATTAAAATAATTAATTATTTGAATAACTTAATCTCAGGGTGGAATTTCTCCAAACAATTTCTAGGTCTTGGAGATCTCATGTGTTCTAGCCCCTCCACAAAGTTTCGGAGCTAGAGAACATCCGATGCTACCCAAAAATAAACATTCTGTACCATAGTTGAGTAAATGGTTGATGGCTTTTCCCTAAGTGGAATCCTTTCTAGTAGGGCTTGATTTCAAAACTTTTTCGGAGCTAGAGAACATTCGATGCTACCCAAAAATCAACATTTTGTACCATAGTTGAGTTAATGGTTGATGGCTTTTCCCTAAGTGGAATCCTTTCTAGTAGGGCTTGATTTCAAAACTTTTTCTTGATTAGGCTTGAGGTGATTTAACTTCTAGTGTTCCACCTCCAGCCATAATCTAATCCACAAGCATTGATCAACCAACTTAAAAGTTAAGACGAGCATCAATTTGACCCCATAGCCCTAGTAGAAATAAGTCACACTCCTTATTCCAACAATTATCGATCTCTTTTTACTAAATTCTGCAATTGCCCTTAATTTTTATTATTTAAAAATATTTAAGAACAGAAAAAAATACATAAAAAATAAAGTATAGAAAAATATAAGCATCAAAGATAAAAATTGATCCAGAAATTTTCTTCACTTTTATGTCTAGATAAATTTTGACTAATTGCATTTTTATTCTAGACTCATTTTTTAGAACAATGTGCCACAATGAATATCTACGAAAGCTAGTTCCCCCTATCCTTTCTTGTATTTAATGTTGATCTAAAAAATGTGGAAGGGTTTTGTATGAGATTTTAGAAATCTGATTTTATCGGGTTTTGTACGAGATTTTAGAAATCTTCTCCTTTCTTGCATTTAATGTTGATCTAACAAATGTGGAAGGGTTTTGTACGAGATTTTAGAAATCTGATTTTATTGGGGTTTGTACGAGATTTTAGAAATCTGATTTTATCTTCAGTAATAATA
The DNA here is from genome assembly GCA_034641835.2 of Pinus albicaulis. Taxonomy (NCBI): domain Eukaryota; kingdom Viridiplantae; phylum Streptophyta; class Pinopsida; order Pinales; family Pinaceae; genus Pinus; species Pinus albicaulis. The sequence goes on from CM076575.1 coordinate 743,089,063, forward strand.
GTTCAAGTATTGGTAAAATCCCTTGAGTTGTCCTAACAATTGCAACAAGTTTCATACTAATTGGGACACTCTCATTTTTCAACCCCAGGAATTGGTCCCCCAAAACTAAGTAACAATTTCAAAATTTGAATAACATTTTGAATAATCAATAATTTTAAGTTCTAGTATGTTTATTTTCATTATATTTCATTATAATATCATTTTGAATTCATAGTCTTAAGTTTATATAGCATTTTGGGGCTTACGAGAGGCCCCAAAATTGGCTTTTCTTTGTTGGTTTATGCAAAAATTCATGTTTGCAAGTGTGTAAACTCAAGGTAATTCATCATTTCATGGTTTCAATCCCAACATTTTTGAGGACCTTCATAATCAATCGTGGTGCTTTTGTCAAGGTTACTTCATTCGTAAATTTAGTATTTTCTTCGTTGGTTTCTATTTTCTACAGTAAAATATCATACATCAGATCAAATCTATTTTTTCTCTTTATATCCTAACCTTCATCATTTGACTATTTGTAGAGGCTCTAGTCATCGGACATCCTAATACTTTTCGTGATGCTTGTGTAGTTTGGGATACCCCCAATGGCATTTTAGGGGTTGACCAAAAGTGGGAGGAGAGTGTGCTTAGATGACATTAGATGCATCTCATGTGTGCTTACCATTTGGAATCTTGTCGAAGCCTTTATAAGCCTGTTAAAAGGTCTCTGGGGTAGGGGTTTAGTAAATTTAAAATCCCCTCCACCAAAAAGAATTAGAGAGACTTCACCTGAGATATGGAAGAGTTAATGACAACTCCTTAGTAAAGTTAGAAAAATGTGGCATGATAGTTAAAGTGAAGCAATGTGGTGCTACCACAGGGAAGAACGAGAGGGGTGTTACAACTGGATTTTAGAGAAAATCAAGAAAAACTAAGGGTAAGGGAATGAGAAAGGGGAATGATAATAGGTCCATTAAGATTTTACCCTTCATTAAATGCCCAATGCATTAGATTAATTGCAATTCAAAACATGTAGATAACAACAAATTAAAAAACGAAACCAAACTAACATGGGGTTATGTCATAAATCTCCTTTGATGAGGTAACTGACGTAAGTGCTAGAAATGAAAGAGCAGAAAAACAGAACAATCTAACCTTGTTGCCCCAACAAAGATGATTGTTAAGCCTTGAGAAACTTCCATGTGATATTGCACCTATTGATGATCCTCCAAATGTGGAAATGTTGAGCTTGAAATCTTGGGCATTGGACTTTTTTATGATGTGTCTATTACCCACCAAAATGGGTAACCCCATATGAGAAAACTTTTCTCTTGCATTTGATAAGCAGTTAGACAACCAACCAACCATCATCCTTTTATATACATTTCTTAATGATGATATTCCATGTGCCTTGGCCATCTGTATCAACTACATACCTCTTTGTATCAACCACATACCTCTCCCCATCTAGAATTTCCTCTTGGATGAAAGTGGGCTACTATTCAAAATGAATTTTGATCATTTTGCAATTGAGTGCTTATACTTGTTTATTTTGTGCATTTACTATCGATAAAAGGGTGATTTAGAATATTGATCGATCTTGACTATAAAGGGGAGTTAATATTTAGCCCCAGTCTAGTGGGACCTAGCTTAAGACCTTAGGGTTGTAGGAGGGGAACTACTTGGGAAATACGGATTGAAATAGCATGGTCATCTTTACCTACATCATACTTCCCACTTTCCATACCACATTACAAGCCCCTTATACCACCTCCATTCTTCGGGTCTAACTTGTCATTAGATCATTGGGATTTGGCACTCTCTTGTATGCACTCTTTGAGTAAGAGAAACATTTCCCTGGAGGTCGATGCAACTAAAAGAATGGAAAAGCATATTATGGCCACAATGAAAGAAAAAGAAGAAAATCAAAATGTAAAATATGGTCAGGATACAAGTTAGTACATGCGAAAAATCCTAGCATGAGCTCTACCCTCCTCATTGGCCATCACTTGGTTCCTGAGCACTTGATGTTCCATTTCATTAAAAGGAACCCTTTCATGTCCCAACCCTGATGAGCGATAAATTGTCTCATCTCAAGGGGTAAAATCAAATGCTAAATCATAAGAGCAAGCTCTAACCCTTAAGTTATGCACCCAAAAACAAAAGTAAAAGGTGTACTAGAGGTGTGGAAAAATTAGGTCGAGCAGGGCAACTTGTGTCTCCACAATTTCTCCCTCCATTTACATCTATACACCCAAGATGTGGATTGCCCATCAAATAGTCCCCCTGACCATGGCACTTGCCCATGAAGCTTTTTCCCCTCTATTACCACTCATCTCCACTAACACCTATTTATTGAGAGCTCGACCTTGGAAATGCAACCTTCCTTGGGTTGATCGTTAGCCACCTCTATCAAGGTAGGGAAGACCTTTACGGCTCTTGGTCTAGTTAGATGTTGGAAGTTGATCCAAGTTTGAAGTATTAATATGTGCTTAAAATTCAAGTTTGGTCCACTTAGATGCTCATATGATCTTAGTCTCTAATGAATGGCTGTTTTCATTTGATTTCACGTAAGTCTTGTTAGGTGGTCCACAGTCGCATAGGCCTTGAGATCACCCAATCCATAGGTACCCAAGCACTCCAAATAGATTGATGACTTAGAAAATGTATCATTTCCCACTTACTTCAAAGTGCTGGGCATTATGATGACTTGAGTTGATGATACATGTCCCAGAGCACCCCCAGAACCCAGGACACTGATCTTCTTTGACTCGGCACAAAGGATGGAGAGGACTTGTTGCACCTAATGGATCCCTAGCACCTAAGGATGGAGATGAATGGAGAGGACTTGTTGCACCTAACGAATCCCTAGTGTTGGAGAAAAGAAGCCTTGCATTGACCATTGGAGACCCATGGGGATGATGTGGTGACACCCCAACTAGATTTGGGACCCTAAGGATGATTTGAGGTGGATTTGAGGAACACTCCTCAAATCATGGATGATCCTAGAACAAAGACACATTTTCAACCTTCATCTCACCATGACATGACATTTGGAGCCCAAAAAAGGCATGACATCAATATTATGAGGCTTATAGCTCACATTTGTGGGTCATTTATGACATATTTTAGCATTGAGCTAGTGGGTAGGCTTGTAACCCAAGGTTTACTTGTTGTCAAACTTGTTTTAGGGGCTTCTTAGGCTAATATTAGTTGAGGTAGACCTCCTATAAATAGAGGTCTCTCCACAATTGATTCTAATCATCACTTGTGGACTATTTCATCCTAGTTGTTGTAGCCTTGAATTCTTGTGCAGATGTGATCTTTGATCTTTGTGGTTGATTTTGCTATTGGAGACTAGTTGTTGTGTGGAGATGTCACTTTAGGATAATAAAGGATTTTTTCATGCATATCTTGTGAGTATATTTATTGTTGATTATATTTTTATAGCTATTGCATGGAATTATTTGTCACTTTAGGATAATAAAGGATAAGTTCATGCATATCTTGTGAGTATATATATTGTTGATTATATTTTGATGGTTATTGCATGGAATAATTTGTCACTTTAGAATAATAAAGGATAAGTTCATGCATATCTTGTGAGTATATTTATTGTTGATTATATTTTGATGGTTATTGCATGGAATAATTTTTTTCTAGGGCTTTTATGTTCTTGTTATATTCCATATCTTTTTATGGAATCTTGGTAAAATATTTTATGTTTTAACTAGAGATTGTATGACATCCCTTCAGGACCGCCAAGTGAGATTTCCTCTCGATTTTATCCCCTCATAAAGTGGTAACTATGGTTTTTCTTCCCCTTACTCCCTTCTAGGGTGTGATATCTCCATAGTAAGTCTCTCTTAGACTCCATCAGCCAAGGACCAAGCTCTAAATTCCAAAGGTGATTAAACATCATTTAATACCCTTTTAAAACATCATTTCTCTCCTCTCACTCATTTTTTACCCTTCAAGGCAAGCCGATAGGCTAGGGCATAGGGCATAATTCAACTAGGGGGAGGACTTTGGCTTTATGTGAGGTGTCTCGCATGGACTAAGTCTCATTGCATCAAAATCTAACCTTTATTCCACAGTTAAATTTGCCTGCTTAGGGATAATTTCATAAGCCCTAGGTAATTTTTCCCTAGGGAGACCCTAACCTAACACAAATGCCTCAACTTAGGGCTTGTTAAAGGCTTGTGGCTCTTGTTGTTGATCATAGCAATTTTTCATAAGCCTTTTCTTGGTCTTATGTACCTTTGTAAGCTATTATTAGTTCTTATCTCTTAAACCCTAGGCCATAAGTACCCTTGATAGGTTCCTTGGAGAGCACATTGTTCCTTGTTTCACTGGATTGGGCCTTGTTCTTAGTCTAAGTGCCCTCTTTGAGCCCTTCGTAGGCTGCTCCTAAGGTACACTATTCCTTGTCTAATGAAATTGAGCCTTTTCCTTAGCCTGAGTATCTTGGGTAAGCCTATTCAATCTCCTTTATAGTTTCTTTTGAGAGTACGCTTCTCCTTATTACAAAGAGTTGAGCCTTGTTCTCAATCCGAGTACCCTATCTAAGTCTATTCAATTGTCACCTTTGAACCCTAAAACCAAGAATATCCTTTAGGTGACCTAAACTGGGAAGCCTCCCATTTGTTGAATGTCCACTAAATATTAGGAGGTGTTGTGTTGTGGTGACATTGCCTCCACCTCAGTGTTGTCCCTTGGTTTAGTTCTCGTCTTGTGAGGCCTCTTACAAGGCCTGCTAGATTTTGAGGAAACAATGCCCAGTTGGATCCAATATGCCCCTGTTGAGATTTTGTGTATTTGGGGTAGCATCAGTTGTGCTCTAGCTCCCAAATTTTGTGGAGGGACTAGAGTTTAGGAGATATTAAATTAATTAATTATTTTAATGTATTTCCTTATTTAAAACTTAGGGAACTTAAATAATTAAAGTGAATTTAATTAAACATGTGATGAAATTGTATTAAGTCACACAGATCAAGCTTTCTTTTAATCTTAGTCGTTGATTCAAGATCTGATCATGGCCATTGGTTTCCCAATGAAAAAAGTATAAAGGAAAGGCTTGGGGTCATTTGTAAAGACACACAGAGGCAGAGCACTGAAGCTAAGCTGAGATTTTAGGACGGGTTTGCTAAGAAATCTCAGAAGTGTTTCAACTATAGAGAGGGGAATTTAGACCAAGGGGATGATCTGAACCCAGGGTCTACAATCAGCAAGAGGCAGTGCAGAGAAGCAGGAGAGATGCAGCAGGAAGGGCAACAATTGTCCTACGCAAGTGTTGCTCAATCCCTCAAAGACAGCGTAATTTTCTGTAGGAAACCCTCAAGGATTACGCAGAGACCCTAAGGGGCAGCGTAGGGACTGCGTCACCCAATCTGGGGTAACGCAGCCCTTTCCGGAGAACAACACTGAGGGTCAAAGGGGCTTCAGAGGCTGACACAGAGGCTGACGCAGAGGCTTTAGGGGCAGCGCTGGGGTTTCTAGGCCCTAATTTTGACTGAGTTTTTTAAATCCCGTTTGAGGGTGTGAATCAGTCATTATTTTGGCCCTAGAACAGCCAGTGAGTTGTAGATCTATTATTTCTCTGTCGGGTTTTCCAGATCTGGAACCTAGGCTTGTTGTATTCAGAAAATTCTTAATAATAAAACCCTTCAGTACCCAGAACATCGATTTTCCCGCATTGGGTTTTTCCAGGGACTATTTTTCCATAAATAACTGTGTCGCTTTGTCTATGTGTGCATGAACTTGTTCTAGATCTGGATTGGTGGAGATTTGTTATGTGTTTTGCTTCGATTTTAACTTGAATTTATTCATTTAATAACTTGTCTAAGTAGGAGGAGCATAACTATATTAACAGTAAATAATTTTTGCATAAATTGTAAAGATTCAGAAATTTCCACATGGTATCAGAGCAATTGCAGATCTAAGAAGGTCACCAGAAAGAATCTAAAGGTTCTAGCTGCAAGAAGCAGCTGGAAAAGCAGCAGAAACGCAGATTTGAAGGGACATCGCAGTTTTCAGAGGCAGATTCACGCAAAGGGAAGGGTGACGCAGTCTAACGTTGTCTCCTAGCAATCCCACGCAATTACTGCGCAGAGGCAACTCAGAAATAGTGTTGGATTGGTCTGAAGCCAGCCAGTGTGATGTAGATATGAATCTGTCAGATCTAGAAAATAGTGAAGATTAGCTGTAGAAATTCAGAAGGTGTTGGTGGGGTTAAATTTATGAAGTTTTTAGATTTTTAGCCTTAGCACAAGTGACAAAGAGCGAGAGGAAATCAGCTTCTCAGAGAGATCTAGCCAAAGGAACTTGCAGTTTGATCAGAGGATCAAAGGGAGATGAATCATAGTTTATTTGGCAGATTTCCAAGGAGGGAAATCAATTGTCAGAGGGAGTAGAAGGTGTTTGTTTCACCAAGGGCCTTGGATCCATTTATCTAGCAAAGAGAAAAGGAAGTTCTGACACATTCTGAGCAGATGGCTCCTCATGGACTACATGATCAGGACAGGCTGGATGGCCTTTCAAACTTTTCAGTTTGGAAGGCAAGGATCCTGATAGTCCTTGAGGCATACAATCTTAGAGACCATGCAGAGCAAACTCTAGCCACACCGACAGATCCGGATCTCCTTCGGAAGCATAAGGAGGCTGCTGGGCATGCCAAGCGACTGATTATGGATGGAATCAAGGACCATATTGTACCACACTTAGCTGAGAAGAAGACAGTGAATGAGATGTGGAAGGCCTTGATCTCCCTATATGAGGGAAAATCTGTCCAAAGGAAGATGTTGTTGGAGACACAGATGAGGTCATTCATGATGGCCAAGGGAGAATACATGGAGCATTTCCTCTTCAGACTGCAGCCGATCAGAGATCAGTTGACTGCAACTGGTGCTAAGGTGGAAGACGATGTGATGGTTAGGACTGCCCTCAATGCAGTCACGGATGAGTGGGAAACCTTTGTCCAAAGTATCTTGGGCAGAGTATACCTCCCAGATTGGGACAAATTGTGGTCAGTTCTGCGTCAAGAAGAACTCTGCAGATTCACCAAGAAGCAGTATAGCTCTGGATCGAGCAAAGTGAATAAGGAAGATGAGGAAGATGCAACCTTGGCATTGAAGAAGAAGCCAAAGAAGAAGAAGGATCTCTCAAAGATCAAGTGCTTCTAGTGTGGTGAGATGGGACATTTTGCCAGCAATTGTCCTCAGAAGATAAAGGATAAGGAAGCATCTTCTTCCAATGCTGTTGTGGCAGATGATGGGTCAGAAGATGATGCAACATGAGTGCTCATGAACCATAGAAGTGAGGTGACATGGATATTTAGAAGAGCTACATAGAATTAAGGCGAGATCCTTGAGCAACTCATCTCTTGGATCACATGCGAGCTATGGCAGCCTTAAGACAGTAGCGGTACAAGTGGAGCAGTGGGTGCATAGATCACATATGAAGCAGAGGTAGATCTGAAGACTGAGAGGAGCAGCACAGAGCAGAGCAACAACAACGTAGAAGCAGCAGCAGCGCAGAGGCTGATGTGACTTCAGCAGCGCAAAGCAGAGCTGCAGCAGCACAGAAGGCTTCAGAGGGACAATGCAGTGCAGCGGTAGCATGAGATATTTCAGCACAAGGGGTTGATGTGACTTCAGTAGTGCAGAGGGAAGCTGCTTATGGAGTGCATAGTTATAGTTGTGCATCATCCTTCAGATGCCAGCATAGATCTGTAGCCTATGGAGCTTTAGTGATAAGGATGCAGCCCATCTGACTTGTCTGTCAAAGGCTGGGCAGGATATTCATTTGCTTCTCTCAACAACTGAAGTAGTAGTGCAGCAGATCAGCTGTGGTAGTGCTATGAGCAACCCAGATGCAACATATTGAGAGGGAGCTGCAATACAGAGGTTGTTGTGGCGGTGGCAGAGTCATGGGAAACAATACAAAATGGCAGCAGTAGTGCAGAGTTGAGTGGCAGCAGGCCAAGCATCTGCAGCACAGAACCAGTACCCAAATTCATGTAATGCATAGTGTGATGTATTGCTAGAGCACACCCTTGATGCTAAGAGGGAGTGTTGAGATTTTGTGTATTTGGGGTAGCATCAATTGTGCTCTAGCTCCCAAATTTTGTGGAGGGACTAGAGTACACTTGATCTACAAGACCCAAAAATTGATTTGGGAAATTTCCTCTAGTTTAAGAGATATTAAATTAATTAATTATTTTAACGTATTTCCTAAATTAAAACTTAGGGAACTTAAATAATTAAAGTGAATTTAATTAAACATGTGATGAAATTGTATTAAATCACACAGATCAAACTTTCTTTTAATCTTAGCCATTGATTCAAGATTTTATCATGGTCGTTGGCTTCCCAATGAGAAAATTATAAAGGAAAGGCTTGGGGTCATTTGTAAATACACACAAAGGTAGAGCACTGAAGCTAAGCTGAGATTCTAGGTCAGGTTTGCTAAGAAATTTCAGAAGTGTTTCAGCTGCAGAGAGGGAAATTTAGACCAAGGGGATGATCTAATCCTAGGGTCTACAATTAGCAAGAGGCAGAGATCAGCTCAGAGAGGCAGCGTAGAGAAGCAGGAGAGTAGCAACAAGAAGGGCAGCAACTGTGCTATGCAGGTGTTGTGCAGTCCCTTAAAGACAACGTAATTTTCTACAGGAAACCCTCAAGGGTTACGCAGAGACCCTAAGGGGCAACGTAGGGACTTCGTCACCCAGTTTGGGGTAACACAACCCTTTCCAGAGAGCATCACTGAGGGTCAGAGGGGCTTCAGAGGCTGACGCAGAGGCTTCAGGAGCAGCGCTGGGGTTTCTAGGCCCTAATTTTGACTGAGTTCTGTAAATCCCGTTTGAGGGTGTGGATCAGTCATTATTTTGGCCCTAGATCAGCCAGTGAGTTGTAGATATATTATTTCTATGTCGGGTTTTCTATATCTGGAACCCAGGCTTGTTGTATTCAAAAAATTCTTAATAATAAAACCCTCCAGTACCCAGAAGACCGGTTTTCCCGCATTCGGTTTTTCCGGGGACTATTTGTCCAAAAATAACTATGTCACTTTTTCTATGTGTGCATGAACTTGTTCTAGATCTGGATTGGTGGAGATCTGTTATGTGTTTTGCTTCTATTTTAACTTGAATTTATTCAGTTAATAACTTGTCTAAGTAGGAGGAGCATAACCAGATTAACTGTAAATAATTTCTGCATAAATTGTAAAGATTAAGAAATTTCCACAGCCCCTAGGCTAGCCTTGAGCTTGTTTTATGGATGACATGTTGTTCCAAAGCCCAGATGGGGATGGTTATCAACGGGATGACTTGGGAGGGCTAGCACATCCCTCTTTGATTCCAATTTTTCTTTAGAGGTGTCATGTCACTCCTGCTTGCTTGCAAAGAGTGGCATAGGGCTTCTCTTAGATGACATCATGTTAGTGGGGGCACCATTAGGAGATATAGGTATGCACTTTAGAACTTTCTTGGAGTGAGGAGCACTCTTGTACGCTTGTCTCAGTTCCTTGATGCCTTATTTCATTTTATAAAACAAGGTTGCTTGGAAGTGGGAGTGGAAGCAGGATGGAATTAGTAAAGGCTCATTCGAATTAGTATACGAGATGGATGTAACATTTTTAGTTCACTTAAATATACTAGTATACAAGTTCATGCAACAATAATCCTCAAATGCAGATGCCCTACAAAACAAAATCAACTAGTTAGTAGAGCTTTATGAGCGCAAAATACTTTCCTATGATCTCATGTGGCAAAGTCAAGAGAAAATCAAGAAGAAATTTGACAAGAAAGCACGCCAATAAAACTTTCAAAAGGTGACCTTGTTCTACTTTGGAAGAAGAGGGGTGAAAAAATTGGTAATCATGGTAAGTATGAAAATTTATGGTTAGGTCCTTACATGATTGATGAAGTTGCAAGTAACAATTCTATCTATCTATACCATTTGGATGGAAAAATATTTCTCTTGTCGATAACTGGGAAATATTTAAAGGTGTACTTTCAAGGTAATATCTCATGCCTAAGGGGCATCCTTGTACCATAGTTTTCTTAGCTTGCTTTTTTTGATTTGATTCATTGTGTTGTAATTTCATTTCCTAGATTGGAAAGTCATTTCATTTTGGTTTATTTGTTGTGTTAGAAATGGATAAGGTACTAATATCTTATTTCCTCCTAGTATTTGATGATGGTCATGTGAGATTGATACAAGTCATAGGTGGTACCCCGATCTCAGATCTTTCTTGGAGAAGAACTTAGCTCCCCTCAACTCATCCATCAGCTCATCTATCCATGCGATAGGGTAGCGGTTCTTCATCGTTTTCTTGTTCAGGGCCCTGTAATCAATGCACATTCTCAGCGTCCCATCCGTCTTCTTCACCAGAACGACTGAAGAAGTGAAAGGACTAGAAATGGGCCTGATGTGCCCCAAAGATGAGCTCATGGATAGCCCTCTCAATCTCATCTCGGTAAGCTTTGGGATGCCTATATGGAGTGGAAATCAAAGCCTGAACGTCGAGCTCCAACTCGATGGTGTGCTCAAACACCCGGTCTGGTGGCTGCCCTGGTGGAATGTCCCCAAAAACTGTAGAGTAACGGTTTAGGAGAGCCTGTACATCAGAGTGCGTAGGCTGACTTGAGAGACTTGCATATGAAATCCTTAGCTCCACGGCCCACTCTATGTCTCCCCTTCAGAAATCTGCCTCCATCATATGTGCAGAAACTGTCTAAGGTGCCTGGGTCCCTGGTGCTCCAGTGCTAGCATCTCCTCCCATCTCATAGTATGTCTCCTTTTCTCCCTCACTGTCGGAGAAGACCTCAATGTAATGTGCCTTCCCTCAAGCACAACTATGATCTAGTGCCCATGGCTACTGGAAGGTGAAGCAGAGCTTCTTCCTCCTCAAATACCTCCGGGTATCATCATCCAATGGCCTTCGGCCTTGATTCCCTCTCGGGGGTGGGGCTCTCACGTCCCTCCCTCTCTGTTGAAAAACTGGTTTGTTGGGTATGGGGGCCCTCGTCCTCGACAGTGCATCTTGCAAATCTCTAGTCCTCCCAACTGCATCCTACAATGTAGTAGACCGAGTAGACATCACTAGCCCACACAAGGGTTCTACCAGTTCGTCAATGAACCTATAAATCCTCCTTGGTACTGACAAGTCTGGACCATCACCGAGAATCTCAAGAACTCTGAGATGTAAGTATTCGAGCTCCCTGTTTGTTTGAGATTGGTAAGCTCCACGAAGTTCTCCTCCGGATCTTGCCTATCAAACCTCTCCAACAACCTCCTGGTGAAATCATCATACATTGTCACTCTCGAGTGACCCAGCGTGGTCATCCCATGGAACTACCAGTCATGGGCTTCCCCCTCTAGGAGTAGCGTAACCAACTTGATGGCCTCTACCTCCATCATCTAATTAAGCTGGAAATAGATGTCCAACTTCTCCACCCAAGCTTTGGTTGAATTCTTTGATGACCCATCGAAAGTAGGTAAGAAAAGTCTACCCACGGTACACTGCAGTTCATTGGTCTGCGTGTACCCTCCTCCTCTCGTTTATCCTCTAGGTCTGCTATTGTTCTTCAGTTGAAAAAACTCATTGAAGGTGAGAGCACCTCGAAACTCTGGCCCATAAGACTGATACTCCGTGAAATAATCTCCATAGTTAGCCACCTCCGGCTCTTGCGAACCTCCTGCTCCCGAAGCTAGAAATGTGGGGATAGTAGAGGGTGGTGGAGTGTGTGGCACAACCTGCTGCGTAGTGAGAGGACCGATTAGGTGATGTGAAGTGCCAGATCCTTCCCCAACATGGAATTCCCTTTGAATTCCCTTCTGCTTATTGTCTCCACCAATCTTCTGCCCCATCTCCTCAATCCTCTTGGTGAGTTCTTGTACTGACTTCAGAAGGAGTTGAGCAAACTCCTTTCCCTCATCTCTTTCCTCCACATGGGTGCCTTTCCTCTCTCTTCTTCCACTGGAACATTTTCTACCTAGTCGGGTGTAATCTCAAGCCTTCTTTCTCTGCTCCTATACCTGTCTTCGATTAGAATTTTATGGGCAATCTAGAGTGGGGAAATCAGTGGGCAGTGGGCAAAGTCTGGCTGCAGTGTAGAAAATGAGCAGTGCAATTTTCTGGAGAGATGATCTATTGTAGTTGTTGGGAATTTTGTACTCATCACCCGACGCTTGTAACTTGCCTTGTGCAAGTCCAGGTGCACTTTCTTCAACTTATTTTGTACTACAACGTTGTTATTAATAAAAACTTGGCCAATTTGGTGATTTGGAGAAGTTTCTGGTTTGTGTGTAATTTCTGAAAATTTTCTGTGTTGTTGTATTTACATGTCTTTTTTTATCATTGTAAATTTCCAGTAGGAATATTACACCCTTTCTCCTCCAAGGGTCCTCTAACACCTCCAGGTGTCAAATCACTCAAATGCCTCGTGTTTTCACACCCACAAGCTTGGGTGAAAAAACCACACCTTGGGTCCAAAAACCACACCTTGGGTTCTAGGCCCACAAATCACTTTTGTGGTGCTCCAACCTCCAAACCCTAAACCCTAGGGCTTGGACTACCTCCCAAGCTACCAAATATCAACAGAGGTGTTGGTGGCCCCCTCTGAGATGTAGTGGGCATCGTACTTGAGCTTTCAGACTTTACCTCAAAAAGTGCAGAATTTTGTTGTAACACTTTACAAATCATATTGTTTACAATTTTTGAGGAGGACATTCTTACAACATAATCAATGTGCAAGGGTGGGATTAGATCACGCATTTACCCCATGATTTCATCCTCCTAGTGAGGAAATCGGATCATACATTTACCCCATGCATTCATCCTCTAGTGAGGAATGCAAAATTAGTCTGCAACTTGATATTTTGTGGGTCAATCCCTAATAGAATGCTTTGAATCTCTAGCCAAGAGTCTTTCTGTGGATGAAAAATGTAGTCCAACTTATTTCATATATGTTGTCATTTGTAATCTTGGATCTATTCTTATGGAAGCTATAGATATCAAAATGTTGCAGCTTTCAAGAATGAGTCAAAGCCTAAAATAGGTTTGACATCTCTAGCTCACAGTGTGCAACATTATAAGTTGGAATCTCTTATGTTCTATAGGAACCTAGAACGAATTTTATGATCCATAGACGTTGGTCATATAGCATATCCATCACATTAACATGGATCCTTGATGCAAAATAAGGTACTCTGTCCTCTACAATCCACATTAGAATGTAATTATGCTTCATTTTGCTCTATTCACTGGTGTGTGAATCCTATCCACTCCCCCTCTGCATATGATTTGCTACAACCAACACTGTGAACACCAATGCTTCCTCACCAATTCCAATTCTGGATAAGACACTATGGTATGGTTCTAAAAGCTAGCCAGCAACTTGTATCGTGTTTTTTCAATTGATTGCAAAGGCACAACATCTCTCAGGAAATTGATTACCATCAAAAGGATGATGAACAACGTTGAGGCCACCATGGCAATGGCTCAAAGCAATGATTTGTGGGAAGGATCTCATCCCCATCACTCAAACCAAATGATATGAATTACAAGTATCAGGCATTATTATACACCATAGATCACTGCTCCAGCAATAATCCACATTAGAATGTAAATATGCTTCATTGTGTTCTATTCACTGGTGTGTGAATCCTATCCATTCCCCCTCTGCATATTTATTATTATTTTCTACAACCAACACTGTGAACACCAATGCTTCCTCACCAATTCCAATTCTGGATAAGACACTATGCTATGGGTCTAAAATCTAGCCAGCAACTTGTATCGTGTTTTTTTAATTGATTGCAAAGGCACAACATCTCTTAGGAAATTGATTACCAACAAAAGGATGATGAACAACGTTGAGGCCACCATGGCAATGGGTCAAAGAAATGCTTTGCGGGAAGGATCTTATCCCCATCACTCAAACCAAATGATAAGAATTACAAGTATCAGGCATTATTATACACCATAGATCACTGCTCCAGCAATAACCCAATACATCAATGAGAAACATATTCTGTAGTTGACCATTAAACAATGTAGTGTGGGATAAAAGGCATGCCTAGCAATAAATAATGACCAAACTACATAAGGAAGAGTGTTGTAGAAGTCTTCTGGCCTACATATCAATGATTAAATGTTATGCAAATTAATTGGATAGTTGTTTGTGTGAGCAGTTGTCTATGCTATCTGGGTTTTAGCGTAATCAAATCCTAGTCAAGGAAGAGGATAGGAATAAGACAAAATTCGTTACACCTCGGGGAACTTACGAATATCTTAGAATTCCATTTCAGTTAATGAATGTTGGGTATACCTTCCAAAGGGCTATGGATTTTGCCTTCATTGAAATATAATAAGATGATCTTGCTGCAAAAGAATAAGGAAAATCTAGAGCGACCTATAGCATTTATGAGATAGACTCTTAGGGACCATGGAGATACATGCTTATTCTTTAGTTCAATCTATCAAGCATTTTCAAACTGATGTCAATTATTCTACATTTATGAGATAGAATCTTAGGGACCATGGAGATACAGGCTTATTCTTTAGTTCAATCTATTAAGCATTTTCGAACTGATGTCAATTATTCTAAAGTCATCGCTTATGTTCCTCAACAAGCAGTAAGGAATATCTTAACTCAGAGCGACTGCTTAGGAACTCATGAGAAGTGGGTATCTAGAATTCAAGAGTATGATTTAGAAATTATACCAACTAAATTAGTGAAATGTGAAGGCCTTGCCAAGATATGGCGTTAATGAATCAAAATCTACAAAACAATAAATTTCATCATATGTCAATTTAAACGAAGTCTACAAATTTCCACGGGAAGATATGGCTAGGAGCAATGAGCCAAATATTGTTTTGGAGAAGATATTGCCAAGGGTGGAAAGAAACTTGTTGCAAGTATTAGATAGAATACTAGAAAATACTAGTAAGCTGTAAACATAAACTTGGACCTAAAAATCCAAAAAAAGAAAAGAAAATGGCAGCCTGAAAAACTTAGAACTCGGGTGTAATACCGAGTCTCCTTTCTCTGCTCCTATGAGCACATACAACTGTCCAAAACTCAATTAGTTCAATCATTCCCAGCTCCTATGAGCACATACAACTGTCCAAAACTCAATTAGGTCAATCATTCCCATTACCCGATTAAAGATCAAGCAATGATTATGAAATTTCATCCACTTAAGGAACATGGTGGTTTCAATGGTATTCAATTGCTAGATTTAAATTGCATTTTCAAAGAAACCAAATTTTCTAAACTAGCAAAAAATGCTGAAAAAATCTCTTTGATGCTTATAGTTGGACTTGCATGTAAAAAAATAGGCTTTTCTAAGAGGCCGTTACATTCAACAGCTTTTAAAAGCCATATCAATAAGAAACTTACTGTACCTTGGGAATTGATGGTGATTTTGCAAGTTTTTTGACTCCCAAGGTTAGCTCTAATTGTGTTTTTGGATTTAGGCTTTAAGCACAATGCTTAGAAAATGAAGTTTATGTTTGTAGCCAGGAAAAGAATTCCACAATGGCTCTTGTTGAAGTTAAGCAGCGGAAATTAAATAATCAATCAAACACACACAATCACAGCATACCAATGAGACAACAGATTTAACGTGGTTCACCCAACCAATCTGGGCTACGTCCACCAAACAGAGGCATCGGAAATCTCATTCATCAATAGGAGAATTACAACAGCAAAGTTTCTCATCTGCACTTCTCTACCACTCACCTCACATCCATCATGCTCATTTGCCTCTACGGGCTTACATTTTATAGCTGGGAGTAGAAACTGAATCATAAATTCAATCACAACAAAATAGGATGCACTAACTCCACATCAAGATTAGACGCAGTCAATTGAGCAACAAATCCTATTGTTGTCATATTCATGAGATTTTCTCCAAATTTAATTTAAGAAATCTCAACAATATCCACCTTGACAACAACTAGACTGATACCCTGTTCCATTATTATTTTTTATCTTTTCTACAAGCCAAGAGAAGCTAAACACCATCGTAGCTTCTCTAATAAAACTGGTTTCATGAACATGTCTGCACAGTTTTCCTTTGTATGCATTTTTTCAAGAGAGACTCCCCGTTCAGTGATAACCCGTCTTACAAAATGGTACTTGATAGGTATATGCTTTGATTTACTATGATAGGCTGGATTTTTAGCCAAGTGAATTGCACTTTGACTATCACAAAATAACTTGATGTTGTCCTGCAACCTACCAAACTCACCAAACAAACCTTTCAACCAAATCACCTCTTTGCAAGCATGTGAAGCAGCTATGTATTCTACTTCTGTAGTGGATAAAGCAACAATGTTTTGTAGCTTTGACATCCAACTAATAGCTCGACCTGCAACAGTAAAGACATATCCTGAAGTTGAACTTCTCTTATCCAAATCACCTGCAAAATCGGAATCAACATATCCACAAAAAAATTCACTACTTCTGTTATAAGTGATACAGTAATCACTTGTGCCTCTCAGATACCGAAGCACCCATTTCACTGTTGACAAGTGTTCTTTTCCTGGATTTGCCATATACCTGCTGACAACTCCAACTGCATGTGAAATATCTGGTCGTGTACAAACCATCGCATACATCAAACAACCTATTACATTGGCATAAGGTATTCGAGACATATATTCCTTTTCTTCATTTGTGTTAGGACATAAACTTGAAGAAAGCTTAAAATGGGAAGCTAAAGGCACTGAAACAGGCTTCACATTGTTCATACCAAACCTTAAGAGTATTTTCTCAATATACTTCTTTTGTGATAGCCACAACTTACCATTGCTCCTGTCTCTGAAAATCTCCATGCCCAAAATCTGTCTTGCTGCTCCTAGATCTTTCATATCAAATGTCCTAGCCATATGAGCCTTTAACCTGTTGATCTATGTTATGATTTTGCTTGCTAAGAGCATATCATCAACATATAACACTAAGATAATGAACATGCCATTACTCAATTTCTTAAAGTAAACACAATGATCATATTCACTTCTTATATAATTTTGACTCATCATGAAAGAATCAAATTTCTTGTACCATTGTCGAGGCCACTGCTTTAGACCATACAATGATTTCTTGAGCTTGCAGACAAATTTCTTGTTGCGATTTTGAACAAACCCTTTAGGTTGTTCCATATAAATCTCTTCATCTAGATCTCCATGTAAAAATGCAGTTTTAACATCTAGTTGTTGTAATTCTAAATCAAGTAAAGCAACTAATGCTAACACAATCCGAATTGAAACAATTTTAACAACTGGTGAAAATATCTCATGAAATTCAATTCCTGCTTTCTGAGAAAAACCTTTTGCGACCAGCCTCACTTTGTACCTATCTTCTTTATCATCAACACCCCTTTTCAATTTGTAAACCCATTTACATCCCACATTTTTCCTGTCTTTAGGAAGTTCCACCAGATCCCATGTGGCATTCTTGTCTGATGCCTTCATCTCATCCTTCATAGCTTCTTTCCACTTATAACTGTTAGAACCTTCTATAGCTTCCTGATAGCACAAAGGTTCATCATCATTAGCGGTTAAAGCAACTGAAGTAACATAATCATCATACCTTTTAGGAGGATGTCTGATTCTCGTGGACCTCCTTAAAGATGTTTTTGGTACTTCCACAATTTACTGATTATTATCTGTAGGAACTTCTTCATGATCTACATCTGAAACATGTTCATGATCTGCATCTGAAACTTGTTCATCTGGACTATCATTAGTATTTGAACTGGTTTCAAACTGAATATGTTGAAACTTAGGTACATTATCCTGTTTCAATTTCATATCTACATCTAGATTATCGAGTGAAGATTCATTGAATTTAACATCTCTGTTAATGACGATCTTGTGAGTAGTAGGATCGCACAACCTGTATCCCTTAGTTCCATCACCATATCCAACAAAGATATATCTTTTTTATTTAGGATCTAATTTAGAACACTGATGTTTCGGAATTAGAGCATATGCATCACAACCAAAAACTTTCAGTTTAGAATAATCACAAGGATGACCTTTCCATACCTCTTGAGGAATTTTTCATCCTATTGCAGTTGATGGTGATCGATTTATCAAGTAACAAGCTGTAGAAACCACTTTTGTCCATAATTCCTTCTGCAAATTGGTGTTACTAAGCATACTTCTTGCTCTTTCTAAAAGAGTCTTGGTCATGCGTTCAACAACTCCATTTTGCTGAGGAGTATATACAGTAGTTTTATGTCTTTTGATCCCAAATTCCTTACAATAATTATCAAATTCCTTTGAAGTAAACTCACCACCATTGTCAGTTCTTAAACATTTAATGGTTCTTCCAGTGATGTTTTCAACTAATGCTCTAAACTGTTTGAAAATTGTGAATACATCAGACTTTTTCTTTAACATATAGACCCACACTTTTCTAGAGAAATCAACAATAAAAGATACAAAATATGACGATCCTCCATATGAGGTTGTAGGAGATGGACCCCAAACATCATAATGGATATAATCAAGGATTCCCTTACCAGTATGTTTTCTAGTTTTAAACTTCTGCTTGCTTTGTTTCCCAAATATACAATGTTTGCAGAAATCTAACTTAGAAGATTTTAAACTAGGAAGTAACTTACGATCAGATAAAATTTTTAATCCTCTTTCGCTCATATGGCCCAACCTTTGATGCCATAGTCGAATAGAATCACTGTGATCTTCAGATACTGCAGAAGCATGATCTGACTCTGTTCTTCCTTCTAACTGAAAAAGATTTCCAACCTTCTTTGCTTTCATTACTAGTAAAATTCCTTTATAAAATTTCATTACTCCACCTTGAATAAAGGTTTTATATCCATTTGTGTCTAGCACTCCTAGAGAAATGAGATTTTTTCTTAGTTCAGGCACGTGTCTTACATCAGTTAATATTTTATTTGTCCCATCAAACATTTTAATCTGGATGCTTCTAGTTCCCACAATATTACATGAGACATCATTTCCTATGTAAACAACTCCATCATTGATTGATTTATAAGATTTAAACCACTCTCTATGAATGCACATGTGATTTGACGCACCAGAATCTAACAACCAATGTTGATCATGATTAGACAAACTAACTGATAACACTTCATCACTCATACTTGAAACGGATGCCGAACCTGTATCTGTCGTGTTTGCTTCTTTCTTTTCTATCGAAGAGTCTCCTTTGGATGTTTGTTGTCTCTTCCAACAGTCCTTCTTCAAATGTCCCGATTTGCCACAAAACCAGAACTTTACCTTACTCTTCTTCCCTTTCGATTTTGACCACAAGTTGTTCTTCTTACTGAAGCGTCTTTCTTTAGATCGACCTCTAACCATCATTGCTTCTGATGTAGAGGTTTTTGAATTTGACCTTTTCCTTGTTTCTTCAAATGAAAAAGCTCCAAAAACATCATCAAACTCAAGGGGTTTTGATGAACTAAGACTTATAGAAGTAAAAAAATGATCCCATGACTCGGGCAACGAGCATAATAAAGTTACAGCTTTATCTTTTGATTCAATTTTTACTTCTATGCTTTCTAACTGCACCAATAGTGTATTAAAGGTATTCAAATGAAGGTTCTAATGCTCCTCCACATGTCATTTGCAAGTGACTTGACCAACTCTGTCCAACAACAATAATTTGGCCCTTCCACTTATCTACTTGGTCTACGGTTCAAATCGCGTCCACAATACAACTAAATATACCATTTGCTGCTATAAGAAAGGAGTGATGTGATGTAATCACATTTTACACATACTGGTATAGATTATAACATGTTGTTGATGCTTACAGGTTGTAACTCGTTATAGAGAGAAAGGATACCCTCACTAGTCATTAATCCAATTCGTTGTTTCTAACCAAATTGACCCAGTTAATTTAACTCAACCCTCTAATGACAATTTTAGCCCTTGCAATAGGAAATTCGATCCAAGCAATAAGAAAAAATAATGCTCCTTTTTAGCTCTAAGAATAACATGCAAACAATGAAGCACTTGTGAGTGGATCTGGTTGACCCCTCCTCCTTCTTCATAACCACATTTGAGAAATATGAAGTAATCATTCCTTGTAGATTGATTAGGGTGTATCGTTGCAACACCAAAACCAACCTGGATGGATCAGCTAAGGTGGATCTCGCACCACCAAAACTACCCTCCTTATCTTCAAGCTAGATCTAACACAACTGAAACTACCCTCCTTATCTCCAAGCTCCAAGAGCTCTCAGATTAATTAACAAAACAATATTCAATTCATCTTCCAACGTGTCCATGAGTGAGCTCCAATATTCCTTTTAATATCAAGGGATATCATAATACCATGGGTGATTACCATCATCTCAATACAATTTCTCTCCTTTTTAATAAAGTGACTTTATAAAGTTTTATTTTTTAATTAATCAAAAGTCACTTAAGAATCTATTTTTTAATTTAATTAATCGAGATTACCTTATAGATGACATTAAATAATTAACTTAATGGACTTGTGACTTCTATTAATTATTTAATGGACTCCTAACTTCTATTCTCGGAAAGGGGCATTACAAAGGGGATTTTTTTCAAATAACAGAACAATCCCTTGTTGACCAGTGGTTGCCATTGAAGTCAACCCAAGCAGCACCAGGGGCTACCCCGATATTGCATGGAAATTTTGACTTGACAAATTACTCTATTCCAAGTCAAAGATATTTTGGATGGTTTCTTCTTGTCGATATGTTTCTGTTGATATATGGCACGCCACATAATCCTTCATTGTTTGAGAGATATTCATGTTTGAAGTTAGTAACCCCAGTTAGTGGGCTAAAACCCCATGGGGTTGTAGCATGACACTAATCATTGATTGTAGTCATTGAATATTCAATAATAACTCCTAAAATCCCTCCAACATTCACTTGTTGAATACCTTCTCAACCTAATCATTTATATAAATTGTGACCCTCATAACCTCCTGATGCAAGGATTTCACTACTTCAAATAGGTCTTCGTGGAATTATCGCTATATATATATATATATATATATATATATATATATATATATATATATATATATATATATATATATATAATTTTTTTTATTTTTATTTTTTCTTTTCTTTTCTGCGAAGCTTCATATGCTAAAAAACAAACCTATTTGAACCGAAATCCTAATGAAGTGCGTGACCAAATTTCAGATATTATTTCGCTATATTTTCGGAGATATGATCTAAGGAAGTTAGGGTTTTTGCAGGCTCCCGAATTTCATGTCAAACAGGCGACCTTGGGAAAATCGTCATAAACTTCTCTCTGAGCATTGGATTCAAATTTCGTAAAAAATGACAGAAAGAGGACAGAATGTAGTTTTTTGGATATTGTTTTTAGGACCAAAGGTTGAAACAGTGGCACGTGGCACTTCGTACAAGTTCTCTCTACTGAACTAGTATATAATCAGGTCATCGTAGGAGATTGGGCATAACTATTTCTTTAAGAATCCAATATTGATAAGACCTATGGGGTTGGAAAGAGGACTCATAGAGCTACCACAGAACGCAATTTTAGACCTTGGGGATATGAAATTACATAGATACATCATATTCAAGATCAAGCTTCTAGAAGGCAAGAAAAAATATGCATTCAAGGATCACTGCAGTAAGGACAACACATCAATAGTCAAGAGTAAGTCTGCTACAACAAGGTATGTAGGATTAGTGTTTGAATTTTAATTTGAATATCATATCTGACATGTGTTTTTGTAGGACAGTGTAAGTATTTTGTATGTATTTTTTATTGGGTTTTGTTCATAAATGTTGAGTTTATTTACATTTGAATTTTGAATATTTCTATGACATATTGTTTGCAGGACAGTGTAAGTATTTTGTTTGTATATTGGTTTGGGTCTTGTTCATTAATGCATGTGCAGGAAGGAGAACATAATGTGTAAGAAGGAGAACACAATAGGACAAATCAGACACATACTAGAAGGACAATGCAATGCCAAAGTACCATTAATTGAAGCAAGCACAACAATACCTCAGTAGTTGCTAGTGTTCAAAGAAGCAGTGTCAAGTCAAGTATCGGGTCGTGTCAAAAGTTAGTATTGTAAAAATCATCATTGTAAAATTTTAAAAGATTCTATATTCCTAGAGTTGGAGAGGCATTGTTTGGAGGTATAAGTGTCATTGTTGGATGTTATGGTTGGGTTGTAGGTCATAGTGTGATTGGATGATTGGTCTAGTTCAAGAAAATCATCGTGAATCATATTGTAATCGTGGATCATTGTCCCTAGTATGAGAGTCCACACCCTTGTCTTATTTCTTATCATTATAGGGTGGCAAGGATGTGTTATTTTGGTGCATGAAGTCACCTACAGGTTGGAGCCTGTGAACACTTCATGGTGGTAGGTCTGTCTAGGATGTCAGGGCATCCATTCAGTTGACTATTGAAGAACCAGGGCATTGGGGCATTCTTCTAGTGGGAGCTGGAGAAGAATGTTTTTCTATAATTGTACAAAGTTGTACCTTTAATTTCAGTTGGGGCTGAAGATTAAAGAATTTATTAGAAAAGCGTTTGGTGGTTTTTGACCCAGAGGGGGTTTTCCACCGAAAATTCATGTGCCTATTGTGTTCTATTGTTTACTGTTGTTATTGGATAAACATCAAGAATAATTGAAGATTAAATAATTCTATGAAAATATTTAAAAGTGCTAATTGATAAGAAATATTGATTCACCACACCCCCCCCCTCAATATTTCCAACATCCTTCATTACTAGTCATTTTACAACATACTTGGCCAAAGGAAGCCTGCAGTCTACATTTTGCACTTGTCTGGTTGGACACGCAATACTTTTTCACCTTGTTAAGTTCGTGCCATTAAACATCATTTGAGTCAAGGGTGTTTAATATCCTATACTTTGATATGAAATAAGATGTTTGGGCATCTACACGCAATATGATGAACTATAGATTAGATGTTGCTCTACTTGCATTCAGTCCCAAAAACCTTTAGTATAACACCAAATAAGAATCAACTACATGCACTTTTGAACAGCCATAGTGTATTACAATTGCAAACAAAATTCCATATATGCATCAAAGAGTTTTTAATATGCATTTTATGCAACTTTCAAGTATACAAGATGCCCATGACGAGTCATCATTGTTTTCGAAATGACTACTATTGGCTTGAGAAGTGTAAAAAAAAAATCAAAATTATAATACAAAGCTTAACATCATGTGCTTTTTACATGTTATCAAGTCTATTGGAAGTGATGTGTTTTAATAAACTTTCCTTTATTAATATTTTTGGGATACCATCTATGCATAGAGAATGCGCACTTTTCAGAGGTGGCACACCCATCTCTACTTATATGGTTTTTTTGTTACATGCATGTGTAGTTTGGTTTTACCAATTCATCGAGGAAATGATATGTTGGATCAATTCAATTGTCTATGTATCTAAACATTTAAGCAACATCGTAGATCCTCCTAGATTAAGAATAGGCCATATTCATCATATTAAATACCACATCATTCAAACTAATTAAATTTTAATCTTCTGATAAGTCATATATTATTCTCATTATAGGTATCTGAATAAACAATGGTTCGAAATCCATAGATAGGGTCATTGCATTGAAAAATATTTAGTATTACAATCAAGAACTTCATTTTCTAAGCATTGCACTTTAAGCCTGGGTCCAAGAACAAAACCATATCTCTCCTTATAGTTGCCTCAAAAACTAGTAGGTCTTCTTAGAGGTCTCACAAGATGAGAGCTAGATCAAGATACAACAATGAGATGGAGGCGACAATCACTTCAACACTCCACCTCTTGCTCTTTTGTGAAATTTCACCATAGGGGAAGCTTCCAAGAATAATTCATATAAAGAATATTCTAAATCAATATCTCAAAGTTGATAATTTCAATAGGCTCATATAGGACACTCAGACTAAAAAAAAGGGCTCAATTCAATGTAATAAGGAATAATGTACCCTCAAAAGAACCTAAAAAGGAGAGCTTATAGCCTATGGTTGAATGTTGTGTTGTAAAATGGCACAATTAGGCATATAAGACACAGAAAAGGACTGATGGAGAGATATGGCCAGTAAAAGGGAGCAACAAATCCTCAACTAGCCCTAAGTTGAAGCCTTAATGCTAGATTAGAGTTGTTTAGGCTAGAATTTCCCAAGGTTTGTGATGTCAACCCTCAAGAGGTTATTCCAAATTTCCAACCATAAAAAATGAAAGATTTATTTGAGCTAAGGTCCAATTAGCAAGAGTAATCTCAAGATAGTACAATGACTTAACCCTAGTTAAATTCGACCTTATGCCATAGCCTTAGCGGCTTGCCTTAAAGGGTTGAATTAGGTGAGAAGATAGAAACAAAGTTTTTTGTTTTGTTTTGACTACCTTTGTGGGTGCCAGTGCCTACTAAATACTTTGGGAATGTATTTCAAGGGAAATTTACTATTGAAATATCAAACCCTAAAAGGAAGTAAGGTGGGGAGGGGAGGGGGTTAATTTTCTCCTTTTAATATTTTATCTACCATTAATACAAGGATACAAATATGAAAAAATATCATTAGGAGGTTCTCAAAGAAAGTCCAAGATTCTTAATTAAAGCATGCAACATTTCACCAAGAATTTCATATAAAGATAAGCATTTAGACATGGAATATAGAAACCAAAGATACATTGCATACAGTTCTATGAAATATATTCAACAGTTATTCATAAGATATCAATGAAAAATCCTTCGTTATCCCAAAATGGCATCTTCACAACAACGACTAGTATCCAATAGAAAAATATCCACAAAGAATACATCTCCACAAGAGTAGCGAGGTACATGAGCTAGGCAGAAATTCTCTAATAGGTTGAAATAATCCACAAGTGATGGTGCTAAGAAAGAGTGAGGTGACCTTTTATTTATATGAGGTATACCTCACTTAATTTTAAGTGAGAAGCCCCTAATCAAGTTGATAATAAATAAACATAAAATAAACCTTAGATTACAAGCCAACCCACTAGCTCAACATAAAATAATGTCAAAATAGGCCCAAATGTGTGAGTCTTAACCTCTAATATGACTAATATGATGATGTCATGCTCTTTTTGGGCTCCAAATGTTGAGTCGTGTGAAAGGAATACTGAAGGTGTCTCCAAGCATCATGGTCATCCATAATTTGAGGAGTAATCCTCAAATCCAAACTCAAAGCATCTCCAAAGGTACCAAATAATGTTGCAGTGCCACCACGTCATCTCCATGGATCTCCAATGGTCAATGTAGTGCCTCCTCTCTCTAGAGATTGGACTCCATCAGGTGCAACAAGCCCTTCCTATTCATACAATGCAATACCATCCTCATTTGGGCTCTAAATCATAGTTCGCCCATCAGGTAGTGTCAAGGCCATCCCGGGTGCATGTTAGTTCTAGTGATTTAATCATCATGAATCCTCTATTTTAGGCGAAATAATATCACTTTCATGGGTCATAGGGGTACTTTGGGATGTCTTAACTGCTCAAATCATCATATTATGAAATGTTATACATCAAGGGGGCAACGAGGCATATTCTAAGTCATAAATCTCTCTATAGGGATTGGGTACCTATGGAGTGGGTGCTCTCAAGTCCTATGTTGTTGTGAGCCACCTGGAAATACCAACTTAAAATAAAATGAAAGCAACCATTCATTAGATACTACGATTATGAAGAATCTAAGTGAACCAAACCTATACATAATTGGAATACTAATAATTTCAAACCAATATCTAACTAAACCAACTCTAGTAAATGTGTTCCCTACTTTGGTGGTGGTGGCTAATAATAAACCCTATTAGGTGCTCCCATCGCCTAAGGAGAGGTGGAATTTCAAAGGTTAACCCTTCAATCAATAGGTGTTGGTGTAAATGAGTGGCACTAGAGGGGAAATACTTCATGGCCAAGTGCCATGGTTAGGGGACCAACTAATGGGAGTCCATATCTTGAGTGCATAGATGTAATGGAGGGAGAAATCATTGATGTATGAGTTACCTTTTTCAAGCTTCTTTTTCCACCCCTCTAGTGCGCCTTTTACTTGTTTTTTATAATGCTTTGTATTATGATGCATTGCTCAAGGATTTGCGTTTTTTGTTTATGATATGACATTTAATTTTACCCTTTAAGATGAGGTGGCTTATTTCTCATCAGGGTTAGGACATTCAAGGGTTCTTTTTGACGAGATAGAGTGTCAAGTGCTTAGGAATCAGGTGATTGCTAATGATGATGGTAGATCTCATGCTAGGAATTTTCCCATGTGCTAACTTATGTCTCAACCATCTTTACATTTTGACTTTCTTTCTCTTTCATTATGGCCATATTATGCTTTTCCATTGTTTTAGCTGCATCAACCCCTGGGGAAATTTTTCCTAGCTCTACAAAAGAATGTAGATAAGAGGGTTACAAATCCCAATGAACCACTCAAAATTTAGACCTGGAGAATGGAGATGGTATATAAAGGGCTTAAAATATGCATGGAATGTGTTAAGTATGGTGGAAGGGAGAATGAACATGCTATTTGAATCCTGGTTTTCCAAGTAGTGCCCCTCTTATAACCTTAAGGCTTCAAGGGAGGTGTCACTGGGCTAGGGCTAAGGATTAATCCCCTGGTAAGTTGAGAGACTATATTTAAAGTCAATATCGATCAATTTTTAAGATCACCCCTTTATCCATACCAAATTCCCAAAACATCAAGTATAAGCACCCAATTTCAAAATGATCAAAGTACATGTTGAGTAGCACTCCACCTTCATTCAAGAGGAATTTCAAATGGAGGTGCATGGATGGTGAAAATGGTAGAGGCATATGGAATATTTTCATCAAGAGTTCAATGTTAGGGTTTGTTGGTTGGTTGGCTTCAAAACGCGGGAGAAAATATTTCTCCTATAGGGTTAACCATTTTGGTGGGTAACATTTGGCTCCAACTCGAGGACATGAGTTCTCCATAGAGCGTGTGATCCACATTCTAAAATGGGGAGTTCATGAGAACTCCATCAATGCCTGTCCTTGTAGACCTATTACATGCACAGTGAAATCAACTTTTTTGGAAGCATGTGCATTATGTGTTGATTATGTGAAGATTGTAATGGTTAGGATGCTCACAGAATATGCAATGCAACTAACTACATAAAATAAATCAAGTTACTCTAGGAAAATATTCCTTTAGGAGTTTTTCATTCACTGGTAATAGAACAACATCCCCTTCAAGAGTCTCAATGTGGTATATGTTCATACTAGCCAGGCCAGTTATCTTATAGGGTCCAATCTAGAGGTTATAAAATTTCTTGTGTATCTTGGGATTTTCTTTCCTTTTATCCCATATAAGGACCATAGTCCTTAGTTCAGTCTCTCTAGGTCGAGGTTTCCAATCAAAGGTGCTCTTAATATTTTCCTAATTTTTTCCTACTTGATTAAGGGCTTTGTGTCGAGATTCATCCATCTCAATGATTTGATCAATTCTATATTGCACAACATCTTGTTGGTCAGGGAAGGATTTTAGGCATTCCAACACATGAAGTTGCAATTGTATTCATAGATTTGCTTCTATCCTATACACGAGTTTAAAAGGTACGAAACCTATGGAAATTATGATAATTGTGTGGTTGGCCAATAAGGCATACTTTATTTTTCTACCCCAACTCTTTTTATTTTCACCCACAATTTTCTTGATAATGGTCATACAATTTTTATTGCATGAATTAGCTTCACCATTACTTTGGGGATAATAATTCAAAGAGTGAGATAATACAATACCATATTTACAACAAAAGGATGCCATAGGGATAGAATTGGATGCTTTAACATTGTTAGTCGCAATCTTAGTAGGAACCTTGAATCTAGTCATAATACAATCCTCTCGAAAATCTATCACCACTTGATCCATATCTTTCTAAGTGGGAATGACCTCAACCCACTTGGTTAGATAATCTATGGTAGTTAAAATCCACCTATGACCATTACTATAACTGTCTTTGAATTCACCCATGAAATCAAGGCCTCATTGCTTAAATGGTGATTTGAAAACAATATTTTTCAACGATAATATAAGAAAATACATTTGTAATTGTCTTCCAATTGAGGCACACAATTTCCTAGAAAATAGCATTCCTTAACCATTTGGAACATCAATGACTACAATATCCATCAACATTATGATATTTTTATTACCTTCCAAAGACACCTTGATACCCTTCATGAGGCCATACACAGTTATATATTTGGAATTGAAGCCACATACATTCTTATAAGGACTAGTGATTTACATTTCTAATCGATTCATGACTCTTAAAGGCGTTACATTAGCAAAAGCACCATAATCAAGCATAGAAGTGTGCAATATGAGGTTGTTTATCACTAGAGACAATCATGTCTCCCATTTATTTTATCAATATACATGTTTTGTAGGATAAGGGGGGTCCTCAAGCTCCTTTTCAAAGTTGAAATCCTTCCTAACTTGCCCCCTTTGTGGTTCAATTTTAGCTATCCCCAAAATAACAACCTATACATTCATTTTAGCCTAAACATTGGTCAAACCAACATCCAAAGATACATCAAAATTTTGAGGCTTCGTCTTGGGGGCATTTTCAAGTTGTATAGGAGGTTTATCCTTCTTTTCGAAGGTAACATCAAAGCTTGCACTTTCTTGGATTTGGTTCATATTTCTCCTTGAGTATTGTAATCTCTTAAATCTTCCATTGTTCTCCACGGGCATTATCAACTCATTTTAATTACTAGTTTATTTATAATGGTCTTGATCATGTTGTTCTTGGGAGTCACCAAGCAAGATGTTAAAACAACCACCATCATTAAAAAAATTAAGGTATTCCAAGAATTCCTCCTCCTCCACTTGATTATATAGACACTCTTCAAGAATATTAAACTCACTACAAGGTTGATACCAAGGATTCCCCTCATGTCCCACCATGTTCGTTGGAGCAAGGGTGTTTTGGAACATTCTATGGTGATGAATGGTCTCTTATAGGTGCCTTTTTATTGAGAGGTATTTCTTTATTAAATTGTGGGTTTGGAGGGAAATTTTGACGGTACCTCCTTTTGTTTTCCAAGATTGACAACTTGTTCATCATTGCCATCTATCCTTGCATCAACTCATTAGTGAGATTATCGAATTTTTGGGCAAATTGCTGCAATGTAGGATTCAGCTGGATGCTAATATTAGCCATGGGATCTAATCTAGCGCTAGGGTAAGTGAACATGTAAATCTTAAATGAGTTCATAAAATTCTCTATCTCAACAACCAAGACCTTAGCTTCATCTAAATGTTGAGGCTTCTTATCTTTTAGAGCATATGTCAAATTTCTGGGGAAAGCTCGTACATATTTATCAAGTATTTTCTCATCGGTTGGTCTATACAAATTGGAGACTTCCCTGAGTAGATTCTTAAAACATTTTGTGAATTCCCTAACAACTTCATTTTAAGTTTTATGATCATCTAGGAAATTGATGTAGTTCTTCCTGATCCATCACATTGAGCAAATTTGGGTTGATGTTTCGAACCAGCTAATGTGGTTCATCATCAGGACAACGATGAGAAATATGATCAAGTCTAAGGGAATAAATAGGGAAGAGATGCAAGAAAAACTCCAAAGAATTCAAAATCCAAATCAAGAAGGATCAAAGACCAAAATCGAATGTTATAGAAAGTCAAGATCAAAGAAACAATGTCTCCCAAAATAATAACATATTAGAAATATTTATTAATAAAAAAACCCTAAAACTATAACATATACATTAATTAATTAAATTTATTAAAAACTAAATCTAATATTTACTAACTATGTGTTTAATTAATTAATACTTTAATGATTTAAAATATAAACTATATATCTAATAATATTAATATTAAGCTATTATATTAAATAATTACAACACAATAGAATATTAATTAAAAATGATAATCAAGAAACCATGAAATAACTTAAAATAATAATACTATAAAAATAGAGTTATAATATATATGTGTGTGTGTGTGTGTGTGTATGTGTGTGTGGAGAAACATATTAGAATGATATAATATATATAATAATATAAAGGAAAGGGGCTACAAAGGTTAAAAAAGATTTTAAAAATGGGGAGATTAGGAAAGGATTATAAACATAAAAAATTTCCAAAAACCAAAAAGATAGATTAAGAAATAATGAAAAAAAAGTCATACGTGCAAAACAAAAACAAAAAAAGAGTGAAAGAATATTAGGAAAAGACAAATGTTGAAACAAGGGTTAGAATCTAGTTCTTGTTTATTTTCCAACCATCGTTCAGGTTTAAATTATTAACTCTTTTTTCAATTTCAATGGTTTCCCTAAAATTCCTATGATAATATTGATTGATTTTGGCAATGAGCTTGGACTCCTCAATGTAGATGTGGTATTTGTCTTCTCAGAGTGCTTAGTTAAAGTTGAAGAGGATCAGTTGTGTGTGATTTTTGTTACATGTTCCTGAATTCTTTGTTTAATGGAGCGGCTAATTTCACCCACATCTTATATATGTGTGTGAGAAAGAGAGAGAGAATGAGAGTACTACATGATATTTATTTATTTATTTAACCTATTATATGACTCGATTTTTATAGTATTATTATTTTAAGTTAGGCCATTGTTTCTCATTTAACAATTTTAATTAATATTATATTGTGTTGTAACTTTTTAATACAATATCTTAATAACACCATTATTAGATACATTGTTTATATTTTAAAACATTAAGTATTAATTAAACATATAATTATTAAATATTAGATTTAGTTAATAATAGATTAAATTATGGCTTTTGGATATTTTTTTGTTTTTGTCGGTCAAATTCTAGTTTATATTATCATATCAAAATTTACAGTAGAGAACAATATAGTTGTGGTACATTTAGGCAACCCAGAAGGCATGAAGTGCCTAGAAAGACTTGGGTGCTCACCAAGGCATATGATGCTCTTGGTTATTGTCCACACAAAATTACAAAACAACCAAAACAACATTATCATCATGTAGGAGGGTGTTGAGGACCTGCCGGAGGAGACGTGAAGATGTGTCTTTAGTTGTGCATATGGTAGTCAGTATGGTCCACTTAGGCCTCTAAAGCTCAGAGGTGATCTTGAGAGTGCCGCAGAAGGCGACGTGGACTCTCCAAAGGTTCAAGGGTCTCATTCTACAAGTGTTGCATAACATTAATGTAGGCCATGAGTTCATTACGATCTTCATTCCTTTGTTGGCGTAAAGTGTCTAGGTTGAGCTGGATATGCTGGAGTTGGGCAGAAATTGATTCAAAGGTGGTTGGAGCCTCAACCTATCACGATGACTGAGCCAAAGATACTACCATGGATGCCACCGAATTTTGACTCTCGATGGATTCCAAGTGTGAACTCGAGTCCTCGAATACCTGGTGATTCTCCATGTCACGCCCAAGACCGCTGCGCTGAGCCCAACCTCTCTCTCTCGGCATGCACTCGTCGAAGTACCAATAGATCCAACATGCGCTACCTTAGGAGACCCTTTGTCATCTCTAAGCATACCTCCATATCCTGCCTGACTTGGGTTTCGCTTAAAGGCACCATCAAAATTGATTTGAATACATCCCTTAGGGGGGAGTGAAAAGAAATTCGGGGCAGGAGGGGGGAGGGGCAGCCTAGGGCTGGTCGAGGGTGGACCAGGTTTGAAGAGAGATTCAGGAGATGGAGGATACCTAAATCCGATTGGTTGGCTTCCTAATCAGTGGGGTCCCAGGGCTCTGCGAGAATGGATTCACAAATGTTGGAGAGGGTCAAGGACCAGATAAGAGGGGCTGAAGGGGATTGATTATCAAAGATAGAACAGTTCCTTACTTTCCAATTATTCCAGAGTAAGAAACTAGGGAGGATCCACCAAGCTTTGGAGACCACTAGGTTGGAGAATCTTTGGGTCGACCAATCTTCGAGCAGGAATCTGATGTTGGCGGGAAAATATTCAATGGGGCCGAAGATGTCAAAGGCTTGGGACTAGACCATTTTGGTTAAAGGACAATCAATGAAGAGGTGGTGTTGAGTTTCCTCTTCATGTCTGTAGAGGAAGCACGTGGAGGGCCTGATAAATACCCTTTTAAGAAGGCGATCCTAGATTAGGATGTACTGCTAACCATAAAAAGTGGGCAAATTTCGGCCATAGATGACTTGTCCATATTCTCTTCTAGAATTAAGTGTTGGGGATGAATTTCACCGCTGCATGGAGAAGGTAGGCTTCCTTGACTAACAAGTCCCCTGATATCGAGAGGCCCCATCGTAATTTATTGGGACCCCAGGAGGCATGGATTTTTTTACGGGCTAGATACTAAGCAAGCTAATCATACCTTGGACGTAGTAGGTCTAGAGGCTAGTCCTCTTTAGTTTTCCATTGGCGCCAACCATGCTTGTCCGGTTGGTTCTTCCAATAATCCGCTATTGTCATAGCTCCATAGTAGTGAAAGAGGGGCATGATATCCGACAGGGATTGGTCTTGAGAAAGGTGAGGGGATTGCTGCCAAGGGTCCTCTCAAAAACGGTTTGTTGTTCCATCATGCACCTCCAAAAACAAATTATTGCGTATCTAATCATTGTTGGTGTTAGCAAGGTTCCAAATGGTTCACCCTTGGTTGGGAAGGTCAGTGTGAAGGATTTCCATCTGCGATCTACCATGTCCATACTTATGGGACCAAATAGTCGTCCAAATGTCCTGTCCTCCTTTCAACCATCTCCACCGAAGTTTGGCACCCAGGGTGGTGTTAAGAGTAGTAAGGTACCGCAAACTCAGACCCCCCATCAGCTTGAGGAGACACAACTTGTGCCAAGCCACCAATGGCCACTTCCTATCTTCCGAGGCACCTCCCCAAAGGAATCTCTGAAAGAGGGCAGTGATGTCCAAGTAGATGCATTTGGGGGCCGACAGGGTTGACAGTTGATAGAGAGGCATTACTTGCAAGACAAATTTGAGGAGGGTTGCTCTTACCACAAGGTTAAGGACCCAGAAAGTCTAGTTGGATAGGTTTCAAGATATTTTGGCACAGAGGTCTTTCCAGGGAGCAATGTGAAGTGGATTGAACAAGATGGGAACTCCAAGGTATTTGGAGGGGAGAGTGAAAATATTGAAACCCAGAATTCTAGCTAGACAAGCTTGGACTAGGCGAGGAATATGAAAAAAGTAGATATCAGACTTGAGATTATTAAGGAGCATACCTAAGGCTTCTTGAAAGTCCTATAGCATGTAGTTAATCTAGGAGGGTTCTTTCAGAGTGGCTATTCTGAACAGGAGATTATCGTCGACGAACTGCTGGTGGGTCATGTCGACAGTGGAACCCAGCAAATGGAGCCCTGCTAGCTGATTCGATTGCTTGGCTGCCTTGAGAAATCTCCCCACCCCTTCCGCAGCTATAATGAAAATAAAAAGGGAGAGAGCGTCTCCCTGAAGTATACCCCTCGAAGACAAGAACGTTTCAGATGGCGTACCATTGATGAGTATGGAGAAGAACGAAGTGGAGGTCATATATTTAATCCATTGAATCCAATCGGCCGCAAAACCAAAGGCCCGCACTATTTCCAATTGGTAATCCCAGTTGAGTCGATCGTATGCTTTCGAGAGGTCTAGTTTCAGCAGCATTCCACGGAGCTTATGTGCTTTAATGGAGTAATTGGTTTTATGCGCAAAGTCAATGCCATCCAGGATTTGTCGTCCCTCGACAAACCTTGATTTCTCATGACTGATGATGCGGTGAAGCAGTGGTTTGAGCCTGCGGACCATGATGGTGGAGAGAATATTATAGATCACATTGCATAGGGATATAGGCATGAAATCCCCCGGTCTTGACCCCTCCTTAGACTTGGGGAGAAGATTGATGAATGTGGCGTTGAGGCCTAACCATACTTGTCTGAGATGCCTTGATTCCTCTACCAGGTCCCAGATGTCTTGGCTGAGGAAAGATAAACGAGCCTTGAAGAATTCAATATTAAAGCCATCGATGTCAAGGGCCTTGCTGAAAGGCAGGGTCTTTACCACATCTTCCACTACCAAGAGGGTGATGGGACTTAAGAGGGCTTCATTTTGGTCTTGAGAGATCAATGAAGGGATGTGTCAGGAAACTTTGTGCAAAGCCTCCGATCGGTCATAGCCTTCATCCTACATAAGGGAGGAGAAAAAGGATTTCAATTTTGCTGCTATGTCTGCATGGAGGTCAAGCTGGGAACCATTAGCCGCCTTCAAGTGAGTGATTCTATTACTTTTTCGGTGTTGTATCATGGATTGGTGGAATTATTTTGTATTATTTTCCCCCTCTCTCAACCACTGAATCCTAGATTTCTTTCACCATAAGATTTCTTGCTGTTGCTTTCGTTACTCAAGATCCTTGTTGAAGGGATGTTCTTTTTCTACCAGCTCTTCTATGTGGCCATCCTGGATGATTTTTTGCTCAAATTCCTCCAGGCTGGCTTCCAGTTTTCTCTTGTCCTCAAATAAATTGCCAAAAGTTTCACGGTTCCAAGCTTTAATATGATCTTTGAGGCCTTGTTGCCTCTTTTGAAAGGATTGCATTTTGTTACCAGGCGGGGAGCCCAAGGTTGTCCACCATGATGCTAATTGGTCCAAGAATCCTGGGTGTCATAGCCAAAAGCTCTCGAATTGGATTGGGTGCCTCTATGGGGGGGGGGGGGTATATGAGGTCATATCCCCACTGACGGGCCAGTGATCTAAGTTAGTGGATGGAAGGATCTCAGATGAAAGTTGGGGGTTTGTCATGGTAAGATGCGTAGAGAATATGAACTGATCCAGTCTGCATGCAATTTGATTCACTCCCCCTCTGTGATTGTTCCAGGTGTGCAGACCTTGGGGGGGGGGGGGATGACAACAACTAAGTGTAGAGCTTCAATAATGTCATTGAAGGCATGAGAATATGGTTCTAAGTAGCAGACTCCCCTGCATGTTTCCTCCAAGTTGCGAATCATGTTATAATCTCCTCCTAGGATCCAGTCTTCCTTTGCCCATGATCAGCTGAGGCTTTGTACATGCGTGAGGAACAAGGGTTTGTCTTGAGGTGTGGGCGAACCATAGACCGAAGTTAGAATCCTCCACCGTTGTTCTCCTATCATATGGATTAAGGCCGATAACGTGAATTTGGTGTCGAACCAAACTTCTAGGATAACTCTCCCTGGATCCCATAGAATTTCTATGCCCCATGCAGATCTGGTGGCTTCAATCGTCATAGCCTTGTTGTTTCTCCAGCATCGTTGGTTGTTTTCCTTGACTTTGTCATCAATCACCTTGGTTCTTAAAGAATAACAATCTTAGGTATGTATTTTCCTATTTTTTCTGTAAGGGAATGGATCTTCCTCTGGCTACTGAAGCCCATGATATTCCATGACATGATATTCATGAGGAGGGAGCGACGGATTTGGGAAATTAATCTGTCAATTAACCCATATTCCCATAGTTTAACAAAAGTTCACCAGCTTCTCGAATAATTTGTTGAGTATTTTTGCGTCCCTTCTTGCTCTTCTCATATCCCTCGGGGTCCAGGATTGTTATGCTAAGAGGATTGCCCTATTTTCCCGTGTTTTGGAGATCTGTGTCCGCTCATCCAGAACGAGCCGACAGTTGCTTGAAAAGAGTACCAAAGTGGTTTGGTTGATTACCTGGGATATATTTAATGCCCATCTTTCTCAAGCTCTTGAATATTTCTAGCATATTTGTCTCCTCAGCTCCTAGCCTGTTGTGTCGCTCCTAGGTTTCCAAGATCTTGCTCATTTGTCTCAGGATCTCCTGGATTCGTCGATCTGATTCAATGTGCTCAGGGAGCTTTCACTTGGTATTTAGCTTATCTCATGGAGTGGAGAGTAACTTATTAATGTCCATAGATTGGGGAACTTATTTGGATGATGAGGGAAGGGGTTGGGATGGGACGAGGGCCAGGGATTCATTGGCCAAGGCTGCGAAAGTGTTATTGGACTCTGAGGGCATTGGATGAGAGGAGGAG
Organism: Pinus albicaulis; assembly: GCA_034641835.2. Classification (NCBI taxonomy): domain Eukaryota; kingdom Viridiplantae; phylum Streptophyta; class Pinopsida; order Pinales; family Pinaceae; genus Pinus; species Pinus albicaulis. The sequence continues at coordinate 743,125,047 of CM076575.1, forward strand.
GATGGGGCCTATAGAGGCGGGGGATGGGCATGCTGGTGGAGGCCCGAGAAATCAGGGGGATTGTGCTGCGGAGTTCGATTGGGTCGGGGTCGATGCCCATGGATGGGTTGGAAACTGTCACCATCCTTAGCAAGCGTAGCCGCTCGAGCATATTCTGCTACAGTTAAATGGAAATCTCTAAAGAGATGTCCATACTCATGACAACGACGACATTTTAAAGGGATGTGCTCATAATCCAGAGGTTGGGTCCAATTAGAGTCGTGGTAGATCAGATCTATAGATTCAGGTAGAGGTTGGGATATGTTCATAGGGACACAGATTTAGGAATACGCTGCATGTCGTTGGCGTTTGGTGATCTCAGAAGTTTTAACAAAATTTCCTCTGGAGTTCTTGATTCCTTCAAGGATGTCTAGCTCCCAAAAATCATCTCGAAGGGAATAGAGCTGAACCCAGACATGGGACTCCTTCATTATTTCCTTAGTTTGGAGATATGGCAGTGGGATGGGGAGCTATTTGTTTCTCAAGGGAAGTATGCCAAAGAGATTCTGAGGAAGTTCCACATGGAGAGCTGTAAACCCATGGAGACTCATCTTGCAGGAAACTAGAGGAAGGAGGATGCTACTTCAGGTGAGGTGGTGGACGCTACTGTTTACAGGAAGCTTGTGGGTTCACTCATGTACTTGGTGAACACATGACCAGAAATATACGACACAGTTAGCCAACTTAGTCAAGCTATGGCTATGCCGACCAAGCTCTTTTGGAAGGCAGGGAAGCATGTATTGAGATATCTCAGGGGCACTACAAAGTATGTATTATGGTACAGATGGAGAAATGGAGTGAAGCTTCAAGGCTTCACTGATGTAGATTGGGAAAGCAGTCCATCAGACAGGAAAAGCACATCATGAGGGATCTTCAACATAAGATCGACATCAGTTTCTTGGTACAACAGGAAGCAGAGTTTAGTTGCACTCAGTTCAGCCGAGGAAGAGTACATGGAAACCAGTAAGGCGGCATGTGACGCCATCTAGATGAGGAAGATACTTGTTGGTTTGTTTGGTCATCAGATGGATTTGACAATGATACATTGTGATAACTAGAGTTGCATAAAACTCTCGGTTAATCCAGTATTCCATGACAGGCCCAAGCATATTGACATCTGGTACCACCATCTCAGATATTGTGTTCAAAGACACATTATGTTACTTCAGTACATTCCCACGGAGGATCGGGATGCAGATATTCTGACAAAGGCACTCGCCAAGAGAAAATTCGAATACCACAGAGGCAGGATCAGGGTAGCTGATAATCCCTTTCTTGTTGAGAGGGAGTGTTGAAAAGTCAACAAGAAATGTGTGTCTAATTTATTTTTCCCTTAATTAAATTGGACAATAAATTGTAATCTTATCTCATAATCACTTGTAATAGTTAACTGAGTGTGATAGAATTAGTTAGCTTATGAAATTCGAGTTGAGGGTGGTTGGTGAGGCATGTAGAGTGATTCTATTTTTATTAGAGTCCAAGTTGTAGTTAGTGTATTATTTTAATGCATGAGAAATCAGTTAACTCAATTAAGTGAGTTAAAGTCAGTCTAACTAGTTGTAAGTGATTGTTGTACTAGTGAGAGGTCAAGTGAATTAAATCAGATTTAATTCACATGAATTGATCTATTAAGTGGCTGATGATTTACTATTAATAGTTGCATGCATGTCATTTTTGATGAAGAACTAGTTGAGACAGAGGTTAAAGGGATGTTATCTATCAGTTTTATTATTAGTAAATTTTCGGCGCACAATTAGAAAACCATGGGAATGCCCATGATGTATTGCGCAATTTTGGAAGGTTGAATTTCCTAATTAATATGGATCAATTGTTCTTAGAATTGCGCAAGCAAGGCAAGTTGAGCAGAGGCGGGAAATTGACTAAGTGTTGGTCGATTTTCTCTGAATCAGTGTGAGACAGTTGGTAGAGTGCAACAAACTCTTGTGAGAAGAGTGCATTGTAATTGTTTCATGATTCCTTGGTTTTATACAATACAGATAGAGGGGTTTTGAGCAGATTACTTTCCCCAGAAAATTTCATGTGTTGTGTTTTTTATTCTTTCTCTTACTTGGTGTGATTGTGCAATCGTGTTTAATTTCCGCAAACTAATTGTAGAAGGATTCAATATATTGCTCTATAATATTGCATGATCGGATTGAATCCATTGGTATAGATATTATTTGTATAATTTATACATGTGGTGCCTAATATTCATAGTTCATATGTTTTGAGATTTTTCTTGTGCTTGTATATGTCGGTATGAATACCTCCCTAGTTAAGAGAGAGTGTTGAAGAATGTAACTAGGTTCAGTCTTCATAATTGTATTTGATTCATTGTGAAATGTACTCATGAAAAGAATGAAAAAGAAAAAAAATATTATTATTACAATGACTTATTAAAGCATGGGTTTCATGCTTAGGTCATATTTTAATTAGTCAAAGTCCCAATTGAGGACTCCTAGGATTTATATTGAGTCATTAAAGTCATTGTACATTTTATGAGACCCTTCTTCAGCTTTTGAATCATGTAAAATGAGCTATTTTTGAGTCAAAAATGAATTTTGTCACCTCCGCACCAATTCAGCCCTTCATTGATGAAGTTGGCCTACAAAGGAGAAATTAGACCCACAAGAAGCATATATATACTAGTGCAGTTCAATCTACTTGTTCACCAACTCAACAAGTTAGATATACAAGAAGCAGTGCAGGAAAAAGTACGAAGTGCAGGAAGGAGAAGGCGAATTGTAGGATCAAAGTTCTTGGGTTATTATCTCTCTCTCTCTCCTACGAAATTACTGAGCAGTTTTAGGATCAAAGTGATAGAGTTACAAGACCAAAATTATGAAGCTGTAGGAGGTCAAAATTGTAGGAGGTTGAAATTTCAGGGTTCGAAGTTGCTAGGGTCAAGTGTTGCTGCTGCATAGGTCGAATTTTTGCTTGCTACAAGGTCGAAGGTTTAGGTAGAAGTTACAGGAAGGAAAAATTGAATTGGTGGTTGGAGGAAGTATATGTCTCGGTCAAAGAGTCTTGGATTATCTCAGGAAAACTATTGAAGGAAGATATTTTGGCTGGGTTTTCCCCTACATAGGGGTTTTTCCCTGATAGAGTGCCTACATCTTGTGTCTGTTGTTTTTGTGATCTTCATTCCCACATAATTTGGTAATGGATTGATGAAAAATAATATAACAAAGAAGTAAAATAATCCAACATAATTCACTAGTAATTATCAAGAAAGAGGAATCAAAACCTTAATTCTAATAACATTTATTTCTCAACATGAAGCTTATCGCTGACGGACCTGCATGTCGGGACATGAGATCCACCCACCTCCTCATTCGCAAGACTCTTGGATTAGTGGGCTCGAGTGAGAATTGTTGGGGTTGTAGCAGTGGAATCTATTCCAAAGAGAAGGAGATTAATATTGAACCATAGCCGAAATTTTTCAATCATCCATCTTTTTCCTTAGTCAGTTGCTCTTTCATGTTTACAAATACTCCCTCATTCCAGTTGAAAGTTGTTGGTTCTACACATTCTAGATCATACTGCATATATGAACTATTGGCCAGATGTAGTGTAGAACTTGTTAGTTTCAGTATTTTCATCTTGCCATCAGTGATAAAAAATCCTCTTTTCATATCATATTAGGGTCTCATTTAGAAATTTTTGTTATTCCACTAGGTCATCATTCCAAAATTTACTCACTCATGGTAGCCCTAAAATAAAAAGATTCACTTTCACTAAGTTTCCATTACTTGCTGGTTCATTTTCATAATTTGCTTAATGACCATCATTTATGAGTTTTTATCACTTGTTTAGTCTTGTCGCCATGAATTTTATTCAGTCAAGGCTCTCATTAGGCCTTTAGGGTTTTTCAAGGTTTCAGTAGCTTTCTTAGGGTTTTTAAGGTCCATCAAACTACCATCTACATACATAAAATACCAACAAGTAAGAGAGTGACAATAAACACTTCTCATCACTCCTATCCCTCAAAATCATCATTTTTCCACAAGCCCTAGCTCATCACTACAATTTGACCTTTTCTAGACTAGGCTTGTGTTTTTCCCTTTTGGACCTATTCCCCTCACTCAATCCTTGAAATTCCACTTTCCCCTACTTCCTAACATCCCTCCCTACCTCCAAATATTTTCCTAAGAATTTAGAAGCCCCCTATCCCCTTTATTGCCCAAATCCCCTGTTTTTCCTACACTAAACCCTAAATTTACTCTCCCATTGAGCTAGGGTTTGCTATGGAATCAGAGATATATGAGGAGAGGAGGCATAAGGGAGTTCATATAAGCAAGTATGAGGCCATTCCAGCTCATAAAAATCATGTATCCATCATTTTTCAAGAAATCATTCCAAGGGACAAATCATTTGCCACACATAGGGCCAGTTTTGCTTCAAAGTATGTTTCCGACCAAAACGAGATGAATTTTACAAAAGTGAGAGAGGTTTTTGTCCATCATAGGACAAGGAGAAAAAAATTCCTTCATTTTTTACACAGGTGTTATGGTTTTTGAGTAATTATAAAAATATGGTTGCTATAGGAGAGTTGTTGCACTTATGTAGTGACCTTGGGAAACTTTCTCCTACCTAGAGTGTCCCAATGACTTGCTTCATAAGTAAAATGATAACTAGACAGAAATAAATTTCCAATGAGCTATCATGAGATCAATTTGGAGTTGAGGAAGGCTTCCAAAAGTTTCCTGCAAGAGCACACTCCATTTTTGCACCCCCATTCTGCACTTTTTGACCAATCTTAGGAGAATTGATATTTTAGCCAACAGAGAGATATTTCCAACGAGCTATCATGAGCTAAATTTGGAGTTTGGGAAGGCCTCCAAAAGTGGTTTGTAAGAATGCATTGTGTTTTTGCAGAGGTGGCGTTGCGTTTTTCCTTAAGGTGTTGCGCTTCTCCTTGAGACGTTGTGCTTTTGCCAGAAAGCACCTATGGCCTCCAAGCTTCTTTGCAGGGGTTCCAATCATCCATCAAGGGTTTTCTTAGTCATTTACAAGTAAATTTGACCTCATCAAACCCTCCTTTCAGTTCATGGTTTTGAATTTATGGTGCAAACCCTCCTCACTCACTATTTCATATTTTAAGCAATGAAACCCTAGCCTCCAAATTCGCAAGTCAATATTGTCTTCCCTAGACCCTATTTTCCCTTCCCATACTCTAAACTCACTCCCCCTAACCCTACATCACCTTATCCCTCATTCTCATGTCCCATTAGCTAAAACCATAATCCTAGGCAGTCACACTATATCCCTGTAATCAAATTAAATACCCCATCTCCCTAAGTGTTTATACCCCCCACCACTTCCCTAAGCTCCATAACTCCCTTCCCCAATTCCCTAAATTTTCCTACACTATTCCCAACTCCCTAAACCTACAATTATACTCCCTTTCCCTTCCCTTTCCCTAGGGTTTCAAAACAAGACAAGCATAATGAAGGAAAAGAGAAACACCATGGATGAAGAGAGAAACACCATAGAAGAAGAGAAGAAGACCCACAATAAAGGAGGGATAACCCTAAGGCATGAAACTAGACCTTGAGCAGTACAAACCATACTTGAAATCAAAGTGCAAAGGAAACCCTAATCAAGCAGAAAGACAAGGATAAGTTGGATTTTCTCATTGATGCCTCCATGATAGAATAGAATACCATCTCAGATCTCCATGAAGTAAGTGTGGAGAAATTTTGAAGAAATTTGAAGAAAATTTGGGAAAAATTGAAAAACTCTTCGAAGGCACATTTTCCAGAAATGTCTTTTTTGGTCACCTTTTTTCAGAACATATTGTGGCCAAAAAAAATGAATTTTGGGAAACAGAAGGAGGTTTTTGTTCCTAAGATATCAAAGCACAAAAACCTATCTCACTTTTTACACAGGTATTATAGAATGAGAGATACATTCACATGTTCACAACCTAGTTGTCTGCCTGTGAAAAATCCTATTTGAGACACCTTTTTGCAGAGAATATTGTGGCCAAACCAAAATGAATTTGGAGAAACTAGAGGAATTTTTTGTTCAGAACATGTCCAATAATAGAAACCTCTCTCATTTTAAAAAAAAATTGCATGGTTAGGGAGATATCGCTCCATCGTTGAGGCCTATTTTTGAAAAAAAACCCAGAAATTTGACAGAGTCCACTTGTAAAAAACGCAACACCTAGGGCGCTGCGCTTTTTATAGGAGCCTCCAAATGATAAATGGCTGCCACAATTGGATTCATAACGCCTTATACATCAACTTTTTACTATTGTCACACCAAAATTGGACATTCTGGCAAGGAGAAATGGAAAAAAACACCCAAACAATCACCTTTCTGCCCTCTTTTTGAGCTTGGCGTTGCGCTTTTGACAAGTCTTGGGAGATTGTATTTTTGGAGGATCAAATATGGTCAATTTTTTAAACTGAGCACATATTTGGAAACTAGAGAAGAAAATATTTCCAATGAGATACCCTGAACTCAGTTTGGACTTCAAGAAGGCCTCAAAAACTCACCTTGAAGTTGGCACTGCGTTTTCTCTTTAGGCGCTGTGCTTTTACCATATTCTTTGATATTTTCTAGTTTTTGAAATTCTCTCAGATTGTGATGGAATATTTGAGTTTTTATTGATGTAATTCAAGTATGTAAATGTAATAATCATGTTTTTAATTTACCTAGGCGTAAATACATTAGGTAAAAACTCTTGATGAGATGTAATGAATCAGTTTCCAAAAAGTGAGGGACAAATCAGTTTGACCTCCCTACACTCTAGGTATGTAGTTCAGTTTTTGGTGGAACAGCTCCTCAAATTAGGGATTCGACCCCTCAGGTTGGGAGAGGTTGTTTTATGTATATATCTATCATTTCCTGACTCATTTCAGAAGTTGGATGTTGTTGCATAGATCAGAGACTCTAGTTTAATCAGTATTTGGCAGGAAATTAATGAAAGAGTTGCAGCTATTTCTTGGGATACGTGTGGTATGGAAATTTAGCATAGTTTCTTCTTATGTTACATATGTATGAATTTTTTGTCTTCATAATGCATTTCACCTCTATTATATGTTAATTTTCAAGTTGATCAGCAAAATACATCTCTCATGCTCTCTTTTGGGAAAATATTCATAATTTGTTCATTTTCTTTAGTTTAGAAAGAATACATGTTTTTCCTTGCTCTTTCTAGCTCCTCATCAGTCTGATCCGTCCCACCCTGAAACCCTAAAGTGTTAGCCTTCCTACCTACCTTTCCCCATTGAATGGACTGCAATCCTAATCCTATTTTCCCTAACCTAACCTCTTTGACCTAATTCACCCATCTAGAAGACCAATTCAAACAAACAAACCCGTGTACTCATACCTAGCCTAAAACCCTAATTCATCCAACCCTCTTGGTTGTGACTTCGTGGAGAGATCCCTCTCCGGTTTGGTAGGGCTACCTACCAAGCTAAAACATTGGGCTATGGTTACCTCTGTTTGGACTCTTTCTCAATCTTAGAGATCTAGTGGAGTGATAACATGCTGGCATCATTGTCGAGGAGGCGAAAAGACAAATCTTCCATGGGAAAGAACGACAAAGATAAGAACTGATTTTTTATGGTGGAAAGTGATCAGGAACATGAAGGCTGAAATCATCCACCCGGAGACTCCAAATCAGTTTCGAAATCAAATCCAAAGTCTCCACTGGAGGATGAAACTTGCTAAGAAATATGAAAGGACAACATGGGAAGATCAGGTATTCCACTTGCATTTTCCTTCAAGACATCATGTTCTTTATCATGAAATATTTCTTCTCTTTTCCTGAGAATGTCCAAAAAGTTTTTCAAGGTATATTATGTTTGAGAAAAGATCATGGACCTCCGTTGGATTCCTCTCCTTTGAAGGTTGTAAATACAAATTCCCCATATGCCTTTGATCTTGGTCCATACCCTTTTTTTGAATCTTATGATGTCCATATTCAATTTGATATACCTCAAGAGATCAAGTCTAATCCTACAACTTCTGTACATACTCCTACACTTTGTAAAATTCCAGACATATACAAACCACTCATCTTACCTCCTATACTCCATGCTTTCCTTGAAAGTCATTACCTATATCTGCCAATGTTTGATGGTGAATGTGACAACATCACTGCTAAGATATATATGCAGAATTTTGATACTTTCCTTGACCTTTTTGAAGTTTATGAAGAGGATTTCAGTATTAGGATGTTTTCTCTTTCTTTGCAAGGCAAGGTCAAGAGTTGGTTCAAAAACTTGTTTGATGCGAGCATCTCAGATTTCCCGCCGTTCGTCAAAGTTTTCCTCAACAAGTGGGTGGTCAAAGAAAACCCTTTCCTGATTCTAGAAGAGTATGACCAGCTGAAAAGACAGCAAGGGGAATGCATCAATTTTATGTCAGATTCAATCAAGTTTATTGTTTGATACCTGCTAATATAAGACCTCATCCTGGCTCAGCTCTCTTACATTACCTGGATGCCTTTGATCCAGAAATGGAGTTTCAGGTGAGAGAAAGGAACCTTATAGTACTTGAAGAGATGCAGAATCATGTAGTAGATGTAGAGGCTAATCTGTTGATCAGAAGGGCAAAGCTGAAGGAAGAAGAGAGGGAGAAAATTGTAAAGCACCTGACATCTTCAGAGGTAAAGCTAGGCATTTTGGTAAGTACAATAGAGGAAATGATGCAAAACATCACCATGAGAGATGATTTTGTCATTCAATATCACCATGTCTCACTTATTGCAAAAGAAAAATAAATTGTCGGCCTTAAACACTTTCCTGCTAATCCCAGCTACCATAGATCGGAAAATAGATTTGTAGATCAATCCGAGGAGAAAAAATCTGATGATCTAATGTGTATGTTTGATGACATTCTTCCTTTTGATGATTTGCCAAAGTTTTATCAGTATGATGATGATTATATTCTCCAAATTGAAGCTAATTCTGCAGAGCAATCATCAGCTGGTTTGTGGGAGGAAGAAGTTCAGTTTCAGTAGCTCGAATACAATGATCAACCGATGCATATCAACTATGGCAGTGAGGAGGAAAGTGGATAAAATTTGGAAGTAAGTGAAGGATCTTTGCCTTTTTGTTTTACTTCGTTTCAGTTCATCAGAGACAACTTTCATGCAATCTGAAAGAAACAGTCATTAAGTTTTGATATTGACAATCAAGAGGGCAATGAAATCCTTGATTAAGACTCCTCAGCTCTAGATTTGCAACCACCGAGTTCCATTGAATTTCAGATTGCAGATGAAGGCTTGGAAGCTGAAACATATGATAAAATGATGCAAGATGACTCTGCACCATTATGTTTTCAATCCTTTCCTTTTTTAAAGGAAATTTTTCATAATGTATCTAAAGCAAAGGATGATCAGCCTGTAGAAAGTCATGTAGTCTCGTTAGAACCAATGGAAAATAGGTTGCAACAATCTTTTCATGTTTTTCATGACCCTATAGCTGATGTGTTGGATGATATCTGCAGTAAAAGACCTTCTCCATTAGCTAACTGTGAGCCTGAAAAGAGTGTTGATATAAACTTGATCTGACAGTCGGTTTCTTTGTCATTTTCATTAGGAGTCTCATTACAAAGCTGATCCGAACATTTGCAGCCATATCAAGAAAGTAAGGGTAAATACGAAATTTCATATTCAAGTCATGAAGACTACCTAGAATATAGCAGTAATGTGTTAAATGGGAAAGAAATCAATATGTATTCCTATGAAGATCCTTTTGTAGCATTCTTGAGGTCAGATGGTGGGCTCATGCTTTGTAATTTCACTAAGATTCAATTTTTTGACAAGTTTTCATGGGAGTTGCCTTTCAGTATTTCTCTGTTCTTGCTCATAAGCAAGCACTTGCAGAGAATTCAAATAGCAGCCAGAATGCTTACATGGTTGCGTTAGCTATTCCATTTCACTTGACCAGGTGATTAATGGATCAACTAGAGTAGGTTTTGTTGAATAAGCTCAATTCTGAGCATCTTTTTCAGTTAGTTTTCAGTTAATTTTGAGTATGTATTGATTCATTCTATTTCATCCGAGTTATCAGTTTTCAGTCATGTTTATTAGTTTGAGTTTTTGACCTTGTTGGCCCAATAGATAAGACTATATGGTCTACGGTGTTCTTGACACGTCTTTCAAAGCTACCATCCCAAATAAGGCCAATGTTAGTGTCAGTATTTGCATCCTGCCATCAGTGATCAAAAATCCTATTTTCATATCATATTAGGGTCTCATTCAAAAAAATTTGTCATTCCACTAGGTCATCATTCCAAAATTTACTCACTGATGATAGCCCTAAAATAAAAAAATTTCACTTTTCCTAAGTTTCCATTACTTGCTGGTTCATTTTCATAATTTGTTGAATTACTATCATTCATGAGTTTTTATCACTTGTTTAGTCATGTCACCATGAATTTCATTCTGTCAAGGCTCTCATTAGGCCTTTAGCGGTTTTCAAGGTTTCATTAGGTTTGTTATGGTTTTCAAGGTTTCATTAGGTTTTTTACGGTTTTTAAGGTCCATAAAACTAACATTTGAATACATAAAATACCAACAAGTAAGAGAGTGATAATAAACACTTCTCGTCACTCCTATCCCTCAAAATCATCATTTTTCCTCAAGCCCTAGCTATCGCTACAATTTGACATTTTCTAGACTAGGCCTATGTTTTTCCCTTTTGGACCTCTTCCCCTCACTCAATCCTTGAAATTCCACTTTCCCCTACTTCCTAACATCCCTCCCTACCTACAAATATTTTCCAAAGAATTTAGAAGCCCACTATCCCCTTTATTCCCCTTCATTCCTATAAATTTTCCAAATCCCCTATTTTGTCTACACTAAACCCTAAATTTCCTCTCCCATTGAGCTAGGGTTTGCAATGGAATCACAGACATATGAGCAAAGGAGGCATACGGGAGGTCATATCAGAAAGTATGAGTTCATTCCAACTCATAAACATCATGTCTCCATCCATTTTCAATAAATCATTCCAAGAGACAAATCATTTGCCACACAAAAGGCCAGCTTTGCTTCAAAGTATGTTTTCGACCAAATAGAGATGAATTTTACAAAAGTGAGAGAGGTTTTTGTCAATCAGAGGCCAAGGAATAAAAATCTCCTTCCGTTTTTACAGAAGTGCTATGGTTTTGGAGGAATGCTAAAAATATGGTTTCTACAGGAGAGTTGCTGCACTTATGGAGTGACCTTTGGAAAATAAATTTGTATCCTAGCTGGAGTCTCCAAATGACTTTCTTGATAATTTAAATGATAAAAATACAAATATATTTTTCCAATGAGATATCATGAGCTAAATTTGGAGCTGAGGAAGGCCTCCAAAAGTTTCCCGCAAGAGCACACTGCATTTTTGCACCCCCATTTTGCACTTTTTTACCAGTCTTGGAAGAATTGAGTTTTGAGTAGCTATACTTTATAATTTTCAGTTCTTGATAGGTCCATTGGGTAGCCAATAGAGATATCTTTCCAACGATATATCATGAGCTCAATTTAGAGTTCGGAACGCCTCCAAACGTGGTCTACAAGAAGGCATTGCGTTTTTGCATAGGTGGTGCTGCACTTTTCCTTAAGGCAATGCATTTTTGCCAGGAGGGTGTTGCGCTTCTCCTTGAGGCGCTGCTCTTTTCGCAGCAATAAGCCATGGCCTCCAAGCTTCTTTTCAGCGGTTCCAATCATCAATCAAGGGTTTTCTCAGTCATTTACAAGTAAGTTTTACCTCATCAAACCCATTTTCAGTTCATGGTTTTGAATTTATGGTGCAAACCCTCCTCACTCAATATTTCATCTTTTAAGCAATGAAACCATAGCCTCCACATTTTCAAGTCAATATTTTCTTCCCTAGACCCTATTTTCCCTTCCCATACTCTATAATCACTCCCCCTACCCCTACATCACCTTATCCTTCATTCCCAAGTCCCATTTCCTAAAACCTTAATCCTAGGTTGCATTTTCCTAGGCAGCCACAATATATCCCCGTAATCAAATTCCCTACCCCACCTCCCTAAAATTTTCTACCCCCCACCACTTCCCTAATATCCTAACTCCCTTCCCCAATTCCATAAATTTTTCTACACTAATCCCAACTCCCTAAACCTACAATCCTACCCCCTTTCCCTTACCTTTCCCTAGGGTTTCAAAACAAGACAAGCATAATGAAGGAAAATAGAAACACCATGGATGAAGAGAGAAACACCATATAAGAAGAGAATAAGACCCACAATAAAGGAGGGATAATCCTAAGGCATGAAACTAGACCTTGAGTAGTACAAACCTTACTTGAAATCAAAGTGCAAAGGGAACCCTAATGAAGAAGAAAGAGAAGGATAAGTTGGATTTCTCATTGATGCATCCATGATAGCATAACATACCATCTCAGGTCTCAATGAAGCAATTCTGGAGAAATTTTGAGGAAATTTGATGAAAATTTGGGAAAATTTGAAAAACTCTTCGAAGGCACATTTTCCAGAAATGTCCTGTTTGGTCACCTTTTTGCAGAACATATTGTGGCCAAAAAATAAAAAATTGTGAAAATGGAAGAGGTTTTTGTTCCTAAGATATAATCACAAAAAACTATCTCACTTTTTACACAGGTATTACAGAATGAGAGATCCATTCACATCTTCATAGCCTATGTTTTTGCATGTGCAAAATCCAATTTGAGACACCTTTTTGCATAGAAGATTTTGGCCAAAAAAAAAAATGAATGTTGAGAAATTGGAGGAGGTTTTTGTTCACAAAATGTCAAATAATAGCAACCTCTCTCAGTATTGCAAAAAATTGCATGGTTAGGGGGATATAGTTCCATCTCTGAGGCCTATGTTTGCAAAAAACCCAAAAATTTGACACAATCCACTTGTCAAAAATGCAGCACCTAGGGCATTGCACTTTTTCTAGGATTCTCCAAATGACAAATGGCCACCACCATGGGATTCATAAGGCATTTTACATCAAATTTTGACTATTGGCACACCAAAATTGGACGTTTTTTTAGGGAGAAATGGCCAAAAAGACCCAAAAAATCACCTTTCTGCCCTCTTTTTGAGCCTGGCGCTGCGCTTTTAACCAGTCTTGGGAGATTGACTTTTTGGAGGGTCAAGTCTGGTTACTTTGGGAAAATGAACACAGATTTGGAAACTAGACAGGACAAGCTTTCCAATGAGTTATCCTGAGCTCAATTTGGACTTTAGGAAGGCCTCTAAAACTCACCTTGAAGTTGGTGCTGCGCTTTTGCTTCAGGCACTGCGCTTTTGCTAGATTCTCTGATATTTTCCAATTTTTGAAATTTTCTCAAATTGTGATGGAATATTTGAGTTTTTACTGATTTAATTCAAGGGTGTAAATGTAATAATAATTTTTAAAATTTACCTAGGGGTAAATACATTAGGTAAAAACTCTTGATGAGATGTAATGAATCAATTTCCAAAAAGTGAGGGATGAGTCAGTTTGACCTCCCTACACTCTAGGTATGCAGTTCAGTTTTTGGTGGAACAACTCCTAAACTTAGGGATTCGACCCTTGAGGTTGGGAGAAGTTGTTTGTTGTCTATATCTAACATTTTTTTACTCATTTAAGAAGTTGGATGTTGTTGCATTGATCAAAGACCCTAGTGTAATCAGTATTTGGCAGGAAATTAATGAAAGAGTTGCAGCTATTTCTTTGGGATACGTGTGGTATGGAAATTTAGCATAATCTATTCTTATGTTACATATGTATTAATTTTTTTTCTTCATGATCCATTTCACCTCTATTATATGTTGATTTTCAAGTTTATAAGAAGAATACATCTCTCATGCTCTGTTTTGGGAAAATCTTCATAATTTGTTCACTTTATTCACTTTAGAAAGAATACATGCTTTGCCTTGCTCTTTCTAGCTCCTCATCAATCTGATCCATCTCACCGTGAAACTCTAAAGTGTTACCCTTCCTACCTACCTTGCCCCATTGAATGGACTGCAATCCTAATCCTATTTGCCCTGAATTAGCCTCTTTGACCTAATTCACCCATCCAACAAACAAACCCATGTACTAATACCTAGCCTAAAACCCTAATTCATCTAGCCCTCTTGGCTGTGACTTTGTGGAGAGAACCCTCTCCGATTTGGTAGGGCTAGCTACCAAGCTAAAATATTGGTGTGTGTTTACCTCTGTTTGGACTCTTTCTTAGCCTTAGAGATCCGGTGGAGTGATAACAAAATGACCAACCAATCTAGAAATGGTGAATAATATCGTCCTTAAAGGAAATCGAACCACATATTTATGTTGATCTTCCCATCCTTGTTCGGTTGGGCTTGAGGTCTGCAATGAGAGATGACATAATGTTTGACTATCTCTCCACCCCTTCTCATGCCCGTGAAAGAGACGGGGGTACCTCTCCTAGATAAACCAGTTAATAAATATATGCCCTCAACCTGTATTTTGAGCATAAGTTCTCCTAGTCTAAATTCCTAAGCCTCAACATCCCATGCATTCACAAGGTATACTAGTAGCTCCATCTGTTGCCTCATTCCAGGAAGCCAGAATAATTTCAGTAATCCATAATCTCTTAATGCCTGGATGGTAGTAGGATCATTTGCTGCATTAATATATTGTCCTTCATGTTCTCTTTCCCACCATATCAAATGCATTTTGTTC